>JANCMA020234710.1:0-12858 GCA_024336925.2 Zoanthus solanderi | reverse complement strand
TTTAGGAATAAAATAATTCCGACTATGTGAATAATTGCGACAGCAGGGTGACCTAAAATCGCAATGTTTATTTTCTCCCCGCTACCCAAACCCAACTCCCCAAAATAAGTCTTTTGGACATATCTTTCAGTATCACATATTTCACAATGAATGAACAAAGTAAATAGTTAAAGGTATGATCTTACTTTTGCTGGAACAATATGAATAATAAATTAAAAGAGCCATGTTATTAGAAGTACATATATTAAAACATATTATCCCTCAGTGTCACACAACCTTTTTTGTTCAAATTTATAACAGGATAAAGCAGAACAAGTTATCCAATCTGCAAATAACAGAGTTCTTGTCTTGCCATCTCTTGATGAAGCAACTTCAACTGCACTGTCAATGAAGCCACTTGACAGTTCTGGGTGAGAATTAAAACAAAAATTTAAACTTAGCATTTATGATTATATAAGAAGTGTTAAAATATATTAATTTTCCAATGATTATCCATTTGAATATCCATTTCTCTAGATCTCTTTCTCAATTTAAGTTGTCTGTCCACTGGTCTGCAGGTATATTGTCGTATGGTTTTTCACAGCTCTCTTGGACCACACACTCCAGTTCCTTGTCACATCTGCCATGAGACCAGTCGCTCTCAAGTCATTAGTGACCACCCTGGACCATGCTTTCCTCAACCTGCCCTTTCTTCTACAGCCAGTGACCTCATGCTTTCTGAGATTTAGCATAATGCCCTCCTTGCAATGCCGAAGCACCAAAGCCACACACAAGAACTAGCAGTCTCGAGATCAACAATCTCAAGCTTTGGGTAAATAAAATCTTTGCTGGTGCTGTCATCAAGTTTAAGTTGGCCTATTACTCCGGTCGAAAATGAGACTTTTTTTGCTGATGATGACCATGAAGAATCCTATAGGAGGATGTTTGGGGGGGAAATGACAATATAGATCGAGGCAGACAAAAACCTTTATGAAAATTCGATTCCTACAAGGAAGAAAACCATGTTGAGGAAAAACCATTATTTTCTGGCACAAGAATTACTGTTGGTGCGAGTTTGCTATCAATTATCACGTTTGTAATGCGCCATAGTCTCTCGTCTGGAGTTGCCTTAAAGGATTTGCTTATTCTTGTTGATCTTCACCTCATTTCTCCAAAAAGTATACTTCTCAAAACTGAGCCAGAGTGAAGTTTTTTAAGTTGTATACTTTTTGTATATCCATATTTAAGTAGTCTACAAAAAGTATACTTCCTAAAACTGAGACAGAGTGAAGCTTTTTATGTTGTATACTTTTTGTATATTCACAACTTGAGCAGTCTACAAAAAGTATACAACACAAAAACTGCTCAGCATTAAAGTTTTTGGAGAGTATACAAAAAGTATACTTCATTGCATGTGCTGGATACATGTGTAGAAATTTTGTATACTAATTGTCTACAAAAAGTATACTTCTGTAGACTTTGATTTTGTAAGGGTATCCATCTTAGCATAGTCTGATATTTCTCTCCAATCTTACCATGTCAATCTTCCTAGAAGCACAACACTTGGTGGCATACAGCATATAGCATCCCTAATACAACTACATAAACACTCTTTCCCATGTTCTGAGTGACAATCTCTTGCATGAAAATACAGGAAACAGCTCTTTGGATTTCCTTCTGGCAGCCTTGCCACAACTGTAGCAGAGATGGTACCATCTAGGTAGACGAAGAAGTCTACTACTTTTAGGTACTGCTCACCTGCAGCCATATCATGAACACATGGCCTGCCATCAATTGGTTGTGCTGTATCTTAGGCATCTGTTGCACGGGAACCATTGGTTAGAGGCCATGTATATGTTGCTGCTTTTCTATATGAACCTAATGGGAACCATACTGTATATCCACCATAGAAGAGGCTGACTCCCAATGCTCCTTCTGCACATGGCACATGGATACTTTAATTTCCAGAGTCACTCAGTGGGCCAGACATCAAGATGTTTGTCTTGCACATGTTGACACAAAGTCCTTTTAACTCCAACTTGCACTTCCACCTATGCATTGTCTCCAGGAGGTTGTCCAGTGTCTCAGTCTATAAGGAGGTGGCTTTAAGTCAACAGCATACAGGAGCTCCTAGGGGCAATCATTGCAGAATTCTAGTGACAAGGCCTCAGGCATGATGACGAAAAGGAGAGGACTCAATACAGAGCCTTGGTAAACTCCTACTGTACTTAATGGATCCTGAAGCTGTCACTGAGGGAGTTGTTGAACCAAACTCTACTTGTGTTGAATATATATTATTATACTAGCTACTTTTTTAGGCCAAGATGTTACACTGCCCACCACAGAATGTCATGAAAGAGTCATGATCAAAGGCCTTTTCTAGATCTATGAAGGCAAAACACCGATTCTTAGTTTTGGTGAGTTGTTCCTTCCAATGCACAAAACTGAAGATCTTGTCAATGGACACCAACTCAGAGCATTATCTTCTCCATCATTTGTTGCCCACCTTCTGGTAGTGTTTGGTTAGTTTAACTTCTGTAACTGCCTCTCTCCAATGAATCATCCTTGCCATTATAGAGATTAATAATAAATCTCATGTCCTAGTCCTTTGGAATCTTTTTCTCTGCAATAATATAATTCGTGGGCTAGACAAGACCAGGATGCTTACTTTGTCAGAAGCCTATAACTATTTCTATCACGATACCAGAGAGACCATGGGCTTTGCACTGCTCCTTTTTACATACTACTTCAGCTACCATATGAGATACAATAAAAATCGAAGGGCCTTCTACATAAAAGGCAGGTGGAAGGTCTTCAAGGGATCATGGAAACTCAACATTTAAAAGGTGATTATAATGATCTCTCCAAGCCTTTTTCTTAGCATCATCTGTGGGTAAGATGTGCCCCTGATCCCTGATTATTCCTCACACAACACTCACCCACAACATGCTTACTCTCCTTCATATGCTTGGCAATGCAGAAAATGTTTTCATTTCCTTTCTCAACCTCTGAAAACTTACTAGCCTCTGCTTTCTCCTTAGCAGCATAAACTAGATAATCTTGCTTGCTACCATCTTTTTCCATGCTTTCTAAACCAAGTCTGGTGTCTGGTTGTATTCACAGACTGAGGCTGCATTTTAAGGACAGCTATATATGTAGTCTTCCACTGAAGCACATACCGCATACACAACCTAAAAACTATTTATTAGTTTACTTTGTAAACATTCTTCTTTTAATTGGTATATTTCCATTTTATTAGCAGTGATAAAGAGAAGCAAATTGTTGCCTTTAAAAAAGTCCGACCTGTTCAAGAACTGAGGTAGGAAGTATGAAAGAAATTAATTTTGTTATAATTGTGATTACTACATAATTATTACAAAATATGTTTTGACCATTGGTTATAACAATTTCTACTAAATTTGCTCTCATAATCATCATCATCAATCCAATTTTGATCCAGGCTTATCCCCGTAAACTGGGGAGGCTGGATTTACCCCACTCTAACAGCAATCTCACCAACTCCCACTCACCATCTTGCTCGATTCAATATGGCATCCTCCTTCTCCAAACGAACACTCTTACTTTCCTTCTCCACTTGTGTCTTCCACGTCTTCTTTGGTCATTAATCATCCTTGAAACTCTAACGCTTTTCTCAAAACATGCCCATCATCCCTCCTCAATACAATATGCCCATACCATCTCACTCCATTTGCCTTTGCCATCTGAACCACTGTTTCCTTCAATCCCAACATTTCCCTTATAGGGCCTCTGATAATTGAATGTAATGAATTACTAAATATGCTATGATACAGCTTAGTGGATCAAAACATTGTATTTACTAAACTTTTTTAATGATCTATGTTAAAAGATTACCTCAAATGCAAAGCTGCAACACTGAAACACATAATGGCACCCTTAAGGCATTAATTGCAGGTTAAGAGTCTTGAGAAACATAGGACAGAAAATTCTTAAATTTTGTGGATAAGTGCAGCAGCTGGGTCTCAACATGTGACGAGCTGGCTGCCAAATAGATGCAAAATATAAGTGAGTAATGGTGACCAGATATTTGAGGTTTGTTGCAAAAGGGTTTGTTGCAGTTGTTAAAGATGTCTTGTTTGAAAGGTCCAATAGAACCAAAAAGCTATCTTTTACTTCATCGGTGAGGCTCTTTTTATTACAGATAAAATTAATGGTGATTAGTTTCTGATCTTACCACACGAGAGCAGTTACTACAGATGTTTATGAATGTTAATAATTTTATATTTACATTGAAGCCTGTATAAAGTCAAAGTTTCCTCAATTTATAGTAACTACAGAGCTCAAATACTAAAATATTTTTTATTAGATCACTAGAGGTTCGTATATGCAATGTGCACATTAAAGGAATATTATGATTGTAAGAAGCTTTATTCTATAATTTGATCTAAACAGAATAAAAGTGTTTTTAAATCAAGTGGTATCATTGATGGGACAGTCAAAAGGCTATAGCTTGTGGTATTATATCGATTGGTAGCAAGTGTCATTGGCCTTTAACTGATGTTAAATGTTCCTAGTTTAACAGATAAAACTATTCTCTGAAAACAAAAACGTAAAACCTTTCACAATTTTAAGCCTAGCTACACATTGGCCAGTGCTTGTAAACAGATATCAGTCTGATTTCTGTTTTGTTAAGCAAATGTGAGTTTTGGCAAGCTTTGTGAATGGAGCAATTACTCTTGCAGATATAGCTATCATTAGAAGATTGGACTCATTTTACCGAGCTCATGATTTAGGATTAAAAGATGTGTTACGTGCAACTTTGTTGGGCACACAAGTTCCCAAGCTTATTTAGCAGAACTCTGAACGGCAGAAATTTATGCAACTTTACCAACAATGACAAAATGATTGATACTAATGACTATTTACATTTTATATCCAGTTACAGTGGCCTACTCCAACCCCTTGTTGTTGCAAGGGAAGGTAACAAACCAGGCCCCAATGCACCATCACCTGGACAACATGTAAGAAATAAATCCAGCTGAATTCTAATTAAGCACATAAGGTTCTTAACTGAGTTGAACTTCATTTGCACAAGTTAAGTTTAATTAAAGGAGAGCGATCTGCTCTCATTATGTATATCGATAATACTATATAGTTACTGTTTTATAAGTATAGCTATAGACGCTTCAAATGCATCGTTGGTCTTTGCAATTGTATCACACAGTGGAGAGATTGTTAACTCTTGCGGTAAACTGATTAATACCACAAGCATGGCCGACCCTTTGAAAAAACGTTTTGCAAAACGTTTGTCATACTAGTTAAAAACTAACTCAACTGATTGCACCCTCCGAGGCAACATTTCCTTTTTGGTTTCTCCCGTGCAATCTTGCTTTGTTCTTGCATTATCCTGCTTTGCTCTTGATGAATCCAGATATTCATTTAGTAATCTTGACAATCATCACTTTTATTTGTATTCTCAACGCCTGATTATTCTTTTTTATTTAATTTTTCCCAAACTTCTAAAACCGCTAAACATCTTAACAGGCCCGTATGTTCCGCCCAACGGCCGTAAAGGTCCACAAAGTCCACTCGATTATAAAAGTAATGAATAAAAAAATAAAGTCTACACTGGTAAATGATAATCAAAGCAATTAGAAGCACTTTTATTTACTTGTAAAACAATCTCAATAATAATTTTAAATGAAATCTAATTTGTCAGTCCATGAAAAATACCCCAAGCCCAAAGTTATTTTGACACAAAACTTTATTATTTCTTATTTGCTGTCCTGAAAATGTGAAAGTTGTGATAAAGGAACATCATGTCTGGGGGGCTGGTTCCAAAACATTTTGTTCGCACCCCCCTCCCAGCAAAAATCTTGCATACGGGCCTGAATCTACGTGGCAATCATGCGAACTACCCTGCACCTAATAACATAAACTGGGAATAATTAATGGAGTAAACTCGAGCAGGCCGCCAAATAGGTCGAACATTTTTACAAAGTTATCTAAGACCAGAAGCAGATGTGCTTGTAGATATTCCTCCATTATCAGACCTGCTTGACATAGATACAGCGCCTCCATTAGAATCGGAAGTTAAAACTGTATTCAAGTCTGAAATGTGGTAAGTCCCATTCAGTGACGCTATCCACTGAGAAATGTTGAAGGCTGACCTTGAGACTTTAACTGCTGTTCTAACATTCGTCCTAAAGCTTTCAGAGAAAGAAAATCTCCTGCACTGTGATAATTATGTAAACTAGTAAAAAGTTTTCTACAGATTCTTTATCGGGAGAATGGAGTTGGCTCTTGACAACAAGTACAGAGAAGAGCAAGCTGGAAGATGTGCAGCATAGACCAGATATTTGCCTTAAGGAACATCAGAGAAAAATGTTTGGAATGGAAGGGACCATTATTCATCAATAGTATTGACGTCAAAAAAGTGTTTGATAGTATCCATCGGGACATTCTTTGGAATATATTACAATCTTAGGGTATACCTTTAAAGATAATTAGCAAGTTATATGACCATTTTGAATTTAGCGTCTGCATTTGTGGAGTTCACACTCTGACTGGTTCCAAGTTAAATCTTGTTTTAGCTGTGGCTGGATTCTGTTACCAATCCTGCTCCTAGTTATCTTTGACAGGATCATGAGATGAACTGCTTCCGATAGACATAGGGAACTGCAATGGACTTTTCTCTTGCACTTGGAAAAAAAACTCATAGAAGAAATTGCACTTATGTGTGTTTTGTGGGACCACCTGCAGGATATTAGCCAATCGCTCGTAAAGCAAGCGAGTTTTTATATTAAGACAATACTGCAAAAACACAGGTGATACACTTCACCTATTTGTTATACTCATTAGCAAGGATAATAGTCACAGAAAGACATCAAATTGAATCTAGGGAAAGTGCACTGTGTATTTGTTAAAATTCAAATAAGTGCAACTTGAAGACAAAGGTACGGATTTACAGTTGCAACGTGAAATCAGTCTTACTCTATGGTTTAGAGTGTTAGTGAGTGGTTAAGAGTAGAATGGCTAAGATTGAGGTCCCTCACAACGGATGCTTAAAAAGGATACGTGGGATCTAGTGGCCTGATAAGATATTTAAGATGGATCTCTAAAAGAAGACAGGATGTAAGTGCTGTGCTTGAAATAAGGAGACGACACTTACAATGACTTGGGCACGTGCTTAGGATAAGCCAAGACCGCATCCTTTGAGTGGCTCCCAAATGGACTCCTGCTGGTAACAGAAAGAGGAAATGTCCAGGGTTAACATGTCGAAGAACTTTTACCATGGACTTGGAAGAGGAAAATCACTCGTAGAGTAAGGTGCAGATATTGGCTAAAGACAGAAAGCGTAGGATGGGTGTTTTTAACGCCTTACATTCCTCAGAGGACGTCAAGCTATGATGATGATGAAAGTATTTTCACCAGGCATTTTAGAAGTGATACTTTCGCTTCTTCAATCCTTGTTGAGATTATTTTCATCCTTAGGTATTCACTGTTAAACCTTTGGTAATCCTCGGATGAACCCTTAATCATCTTTTGTTGATTTCGTGTTGGTCCTTTGTTGAACCCTTGCTGATCGACCGTTGAACATTCAGTGATCCTCTGTTAAACCCTTATTAATCCACGTGAACCCTTGGTGATACATTGTTGAACCTTTGGTGATACGTTGTTGAACCCTTGGTGATACATTGTTGAACCCTTGGTGATACATTGTTGAACCCTTGGTGCTACTTTGTTGAACCCTGGTAATACATTGTAATTTGTTGAACCCTTGGTGCTACTTTGTTGAACCCTTGGTGATACATTGTTGAACCCTTGGTGATACGTTGTTGAACCCTTGGTGATACATTGTTGAACCCTTGGTAATACATTGTTGAACTTTTGGTGATACATTGTTGAATCCTTGGTGATACATTGTTGAACCCTTAGTGATATACATTGTTGAACCCTTGGTAATGCATTGTTGAACCCTTAGTTAAACCCTAAGTAAACCTCTAATAATCAACATTTATTTAACCTGTGATGACTTATAAAGGGTTCCTGGTCGAGTTCTACTGTACATTGATACCCTGTGATACATTATACTCATTTGACCCAGTGAGTTAAGACACGCAACAGTATCTTTACCAAAATAATTTTTAAGTTTCATTTGTTCTGAAATCTATGAAAACATTATAGGTAGATACCTTGAATTTTCCTTCACCAATGAGAAAGTTGTATTTCTAAAAAATATAATTGAGATATCAGAACTTTTATAATCATTATTCCAAGAGTAAAGACTGAATATTTCCAATTTCACTAAGGATGTTATACTATGAGAATTGTTGTTTGAGGATTTGCATTGACATGTCTGGTAATGTGTGCTTTCAGTCAAGGGAGCTTAGGAATTTGAAGGCAATAACCAACCCAAGTCATACAGCTGCACGAGAACTGTTGAATGATCGATATGGCATTACCTTGCCAAATATCAAAGACAAGAAGGAACCCAGTGATAAGGTATATTTGCTTTTTGTAAGTGATTGTTAGTTTGGCTTGGATTGTAGGTTCCACATTTGCCAAGTGGAAGCTCCTATGCTAAACTCATCCTTGTCAAGGAACGATCATTTGTGCCTTCTTCCTTTTACCACACTTTCCTTCATTATTTATTCTATGCTCTTGCTCCTTCAATCTAACAACTGAGGACGTAATTGACCTCATTCACTTGTCGATAAGAGCGAGGTTGTGACCTAGTGCTGTGTTTTTCCTTATCCTTGAAATAATATGGTACACACTAGTACTGTATATTTAAAATACTGGTCAGTGATTAAATGGCAACCAAAATGTCAACAAGGTTGACAGTTAAAATCATCAGTTAAAGCGGCCCTCATTCATGAAGTTTATAAGAATATCAAGAACGCTCACGGTAGGACGGACATATCTAGACTACACCTCATGGGGATCGCTAATTTTTACCCTACTCATTGCAATAGATGTTTTGGGGGCATCTTTGTACAAATGAGAAAACTCAAAGTTTAATTTTATTTAATGATTATTGTCAAGTGAAAAGCAAGTATTTTCGCACATTTTAGGAAACAATAACATTCAGCTCCTTAATTTTCTTACGGGGATAATAGAAACCATTTAGAACCTTTCATGAGAGCTCTTATTTTAAATTATGGAAATGATCTACTTGTAAATGCATTTAATTAGTTTCTCTAAAAAAAGTAAGTACATACTATAGAATTCTTATGACAATTTTTTTTAAAATACGTTGTTTATGTTAACAGTTTCCCGGTCGTGTTGTAACTGGCCCAACAGTTGAAGCATTAACTACTCTTCCAAAAGCTAACAGGGTTGATCCATCGGTAAGGTTTCCTGATAGTAATTGTGTGCTATATAAAAAACATGGAGCTTTTTTAAAAGTATCCATCTTTAAAAGTATTTAAAAGTGTTAATCTTCTGATATGGATAATTTGAAAACGTTGATGTTTATCAGCTGCATTTCCAATATGGTTAGGTGAAACAATAGTCTAGTAAAATGGGTTATAACCTCTTGCATATGGTTGGTTCAGTTGTAAGATCTCTGCTTTCCGACCACAAGGTCCCCAGTTTGATCCCTCTCCTGAGATTTGAAAATTTGTGTCAACTTCTTTTTCACCTAAGTTAACTCAGCTTTCCATCCTCCCGGGGCAGGTAAATGAGTACCAGCGTCTGCTGGGAGCTAACCTGCACTGGATTAGTGTCCCATCCAGGGAAAGTCAAAGACTCTCATCCGCTTACCACTACAGAAACTGGAAATAAGTGCCGGTTGCATGGGCCACCTGGCATGTGGTATTGAGGATCAATATAATATTAAGTAATGTTTGATCTTTTTGCGGATTAGCAAGGTCCTTAAAATTGAAACAGATTTCTCTATCGTAATAATCTTCGATGCTGAACATAAATCAAAACTTTTCAGAATGCATCCTTAGTCTTCTGATCCATTTGAAAAAAGAACAAATGCATTTAATTTTAGAGACAGAGAGCGTGAATACGCTTCAATCTGTACTAATCCAAACATGACGAAGAGTACTGCATTGATTTCTGCCTACAGACAGTATCAGTCGTTAAATGATTTATTGCATCACATCTAATATATCTTTTGAAATATAACTAGAAACTTTGCTTAGCTTTCAAACAAAGTATCCTAAACATTTCTTAGTTTTCAAAGTATAAGTGTAATACCTCTGATATAAGCCTCGAAGCAACCAATCAAAGCGCACAAAATTACTCAGCTATATATTAAGAACAGAGCTTTCAGAACAAGCTGGCGACCACCGGAGCTTCGTTGGCTACTTGACGTTTCATCGCCGGCTACTTATTTCTTGGAATCAATTATTTTCTTTCCTTTGCTCAGATTGAGCTTTACTGTAATTAAAAGTATGAGTACTTTGTTTTGGAGTTGCATTTGTTTTGCTTAACATAATCCCTTAAAATGTTCAGGAGATGATGGGTGTCACATCTGGTTCATCTCTGTTCAAAGCCGCCTTCTTTTTTGGAGTAACTGTTTACTTCAAAACATTCTGAAAGCCTTGTAAGAAGTCTTACTACCTATTCAAACTCTTCACAGCGCACACCTCCACCAATTACCGAAGGAGATGCCAACAAAGGAATATTGAGCTTGATCGAAAGAGGACTAATACCAGTAAGTAGAGCACCAGTGCTTGCCTTTTATGGCGAGCGATCGCTTTCGCTCGCCATCACTCGCGCAAAATCATTCTAAGAAGAGCGATAAATGGATCACCTGCTCACGGAAAATCGCTCGCCTTGTCAAACAATAAAAAGCACATGTTCCATATGCAGTTCATCGTTTCAGAATTGCAAAATTTCCCATTTAAAGCAGCTTCGTCAAGAACGTCAAACAATAAGCATGATTGTGTTTGCCATATCTGTTTGAGATATCATACGGCCTTTGTTGATGGCTGCTCGTGTTGTTTACCTCCAATCAAAATTTAAGGAAAGCTTTTTGTCGGGTTTAAAATGAAAATTGTTCAGTTTAGATGGTGTGAGAACAGCATTGTTTTTGCCAAATAATGGACACTGATATTAAGGGAAAAATCGCTCACCTAAGATAACTGAGGTGAGTTTTTTTTCACTCACCAAATATTTTCAAACGTTGTTTTATGCACAATTGCTCTGACTGGAATTTTTACTGCTAGTATTGTATATTGTAAAGTTGTTAAAACCATATTGTTTTAAGACTTTATAAGCACTCATGTAATTTATTTCCTCTAGTAACTGACGACGAACACGGAGGTGTTTGAAACATGTTTTTCCGTATTAAAAATGTTGTCAGTAATTTTCCTAAAATTATGTCATTTTAAAATGACTGACAATGACATCATATTGACACTTAATTCATTTATATAGTGCATTCCCATGGCAAAATGATCTAATGCTCTTTACACAAGCAAGTACAGAGTTGACAGAGAGAGACTTAGATCGTCCGTTACAGTGGCTCACAAATATTTTAAAATCAAATTATTAATAATGCCCTCAGAAGAATAGACAGACCACACAATATCAGTATCACTAACCTACTGGTTTTCATTCAGTCTGTAATCATTCTTTTTTTCAAAATAAGACTTTCACTGTAATGTTATATTATTATTTATTATAAGCAGGATTTACTTTGTTAGATTTATTTTTTAACTATTTTTAAAATGCCAGCAGGAGACAGAAAAGTAGTTACCTCACCGGTCCCTAAGGTATGTTCACTTTTTTAAAAGCTATACAGTATTAAATAGCAGTTAGAACTTCCTTCTTACTTTTGATTCTTTACAAAATCTACTTATTATATTTAAGATGACTCCATGACAGTGTACTAGTTGCCACTGAAATGGACAGTAAGGCCCAACTGACAGCCTGAATGTGCTTACTGCCCACTATCAATACATTTTCTTAGTGTTTGTTTCAGTGGTTTCAAGTTAGAATTTGTTTGGTATAACCATCTACACTTGTGATTTTCATCCAACAAGCGTACATTCCACTTTCGTTATAAATTATTATTACATAGATATGAGTGTTTTATTGTAAAATAGATAATTAAAAAATAGTACAATATACAGAGGATATTACACGGTTGTGCGAACATAAAATTATGAAGTTTATCTATAAGTGGAAAAAAATTAATACTTGTGGAAAACTGAGCTTGTTTGTTAGCTATGTCATGCTGATGAAGCTTATAACAGCTGCTTAGGCGGCTACTGTTCAAAATCTCGTTCTGTATATGAGATATCGCAATTTTTTTTTACTCTTTTAAAGGTTTACTATTGATGTATCTAAATGACTAATAATTTTGTTTTCATTATATATCCATTGGTTTCAAACTGAACAGTAACCTTAATTATATATTAGATCTAGCCAATGCAGTTTGTCCATTCGGAGGTAAGCACTAGTGCTCTACTAAACCAAACAGCTAACCATGGTTGCTAACATTCTTGCTCACTTTTTTATGATAAATTTGACATGGCCACAGTGCCCATAATGACAGTGACTTCAGTTTAATAGTAATGTATTGCTGGATTTCATACGGGAGAGCCTGGGTATGTATAAGTCCCTTAATTCTTATAATTACGAATTATGACTATTATAAAAAGAAAGACCACACTATAAATAGCAAACTCCCAAAGTTTTGTGTTAAACGGATCAGTAGTTAACGAAATATAGCTGTTTTTAATACAAGAATTTCCCAACAAATGTATGGCTTCTGGACAATTCTGCACAAGTGTCTGGAAGCCATACATTTCTTTGTTAATTCTTGTATTTTAAAACAGCTATAAATCATTAACTATTCATCCGTTTAACACCAAACTTTGGGATTTTGTTATTTATAGTGTGGTCTTTCTTTTTATATTAGTCATATTTCGTAAT
>JANCMA020234604.1:0-12859 GCA_024336925.2 Zoanthus solanderi | reverse complement strand
AATTCTTCCCACTCAAATACTTCTTTCAACTCCTTCACTATTCGCCAAAATTTAGGGTAGAGAGTGGCCTTAAGTTGAATCCGGAAGTGTTTTTCCAAACTTTTAACCAAAACTCGTTGACTAGTTTTCTTTATGGAGTAATTACTCCATAAAGAAAACTAGTCAACGAATTTTTCTTTTGCCATCACCATTAGAAGGATAAGGACATTTTATACCTCAAAAAATTTACAACTGATATATACTTTATAAGGACGAAACCAGAGTGCTCACAAAAAAAAACCCGTTTGAATCAGATAGCAACTGAACCTAAATCACAAGGGTGACTACCTAATTTTCTTGGAAAATTTAAACAATATTTTGTAAGAAAGGGGGCCCTACAAGGAAAACACTCACTCAGACTTTTGACGTAAACCAAAAACTATTGACTGAATACCTGGCTCAGTTTTCAGGATTCCCATTTCGTAACAAAATATTCGCAAAACTCGAAGAGGCCAAGGTTTTTTAAAAATGGATAACAAAAACTGTAATTAAAACATTGTTTATAACCCAAATAATAATAATAAAAAACCCGAAAAAAAAATGGAATAAAATCTAACCTCTAAAGAATCATCTATATCTTTACAAACTTCCTCGGAGGTTGTCAATAGTTCCTGTTGGGACGCTCCATCTGGGCTCTCGCGACCCGAATCTTCATAAACATTGGTTTCCCTTGCTCTTCGATGAATCTTTGGACTTCTATTCAAGTCCACGTGAGTTATGACATTGCCCCCGTCGCCAAAGTTTTCACGTGTCATTTTGCCCTTGGTTTCCACTAGCACGTAACGACACAAAACAGCAGCCAGAATAGAAAACATTCCCAGAACTCCAAGCGGTATTATAGGGTTTTTGATGTCCAGATTCATAATCAATGGGGCAACAGCAACAGCAAGCAACGCAACGGCTGATACAACGCCCGCAGCAGAACACCTAGCGATGGAAACAAAATGTTTTGTAATCACTAAAATGTCAAAACTTTGAAGTAATTTTCGAACAAAGATGTATTAATAATAGCAAACAATTAAACCAATGCCCTAAACGAATCAACGAATCAAGTCGTGATCCGGCCGGTGTTGTGGTCTGTTTCTACCACTAAGGGCACTTCCTATTAACTGCCAAGTTGCGCCTTAACATGTGAGTCGCTCCAGCGGACTTTCTAAGACCCTCTACTGTCTGACCTCAACTGTATATATTTGTAAACAGCTTCTGAAAAGCCCCGAGGGGAGAACCTGTATATCTATCATATTATACCATATCAAACATAGCACCACAGTGTAATATCCTCTATATAGAAACTCAGCGATCTCGACTTAACGCAAATTTTAATTTAGCAGCGTTTTTATTTCCGTTTTCGTTAACCTACTTTTCAATTTGTAAGTGCGCAAAACATATTAGCTTTTATACTTTGACCTCATCCGTGAAAAAGTCAAAGAAATTACAGCTTAAACAAATAATCTCGACGTAAAAGTAACTATCTTGCAGGCAATAAACACTGCTTCAAAAACGTTTGCAAAGTTAGATTTTACAAAACATTATTCAAACCTCGGAGATGGCATGAATAACGTTCACTAGACTGAGATGGTGAACCAATGATAAAAATCAGACGTTCTCCTACCATGTATTCAGAGTACAGCTCTCGGTGATGCGTAGCTCAGTATACACCAGAACAATAGATATCAAGTGTTCACCTACCATGTATTAAGAGTACAGCTCATGGTGATACATAGCTCAGTATGACAACAGAACAATAGATATCAAGTGTTCTCCTACCATGTATTCAGAGTACAGCTCTCGGTGATGCGTAGCTCAGTATAACACCAGAACAATAGATATCAAGTGTTCTCCTACCATGTATTCAGAGTACAGCTCATGGTGATAAATAGCTCAGTATGACAACAGAACAATAGATATCAAGTGTTCTCCTACCATGTATTCAGAGTACAGCTCATGGTGATACATAGCTCAGTATGACAACAGAACAACAGATATCAAGTGTTCTCCTACCATGTATTCAGAGTACAGCTCATGGTGGTACGTAGCTCAGTATAACACCAGAACAATAGATATCAAGTGTTCACCTACCATGTATTCAGAGTACAGCTCATGGTGATACATAGCTCAGTATGACAACAGAACAGCAGATATCAAGTGTTCTCCTACCAAGTATTCAGAGTACAGCTCATGGTGGTACGTAGCTCAATATAACACCAGAACAATAGATATCAAGTGTTCTCCTACCATGTATTCAGAGTACAGCTTTTGGGTATATGTAGCTCAGTATGACAACAGAACAATAGATAAAGTGTTCTACCATGTATTCAGAGTACAGCTTTTGGTGATACATAGCTCAGTATGACAACAGAACAATAGATAAAGTGTTCTACCATGTATTCAGAGTACAGCTTTTGGTGATACGTAGCTCAGTATCGGAATCCGCAAGGACTGCTTGCTAACAGTTCAAAACATCTTGAATAAGTTTTGCAAGTATTTTGAATTGAAGATATCACAAGAGAATATCGCGGGAAAATGGTTTATTTTTATTCTAATGATATTTGAATTTAGGTATTTGAAGAATGGAAGGAACGTATTCCAGTCTTAGGGTGCAACGGAGCGTCCGGCTGTAACGTGTCCCTAATGAACAGTTAGCTGACATACTCTCACCTTATTACAGTGGGGAACAGTTCAAACGTGTACAGGCATAGTGTGAACATAGATGTCTCTACAAACACCCTGCCAATCAGTTGAAGTACTATGTCGACAGCTTCTGCAAAGGAAAAGCAGGAAGGAAAGAATTAAAGTGCAAATAATCCATTTTGTTGTTTTTGAGTCAAACTTTTTATGATACATTTATGTTCTTGGTCAACTCTTCTTTTTTCTATAGAACTCTGAAATCTGATAAGTTTCTCCCATCTTGGTTCATGTCTGGGTACTGAAGGAGACTGGGAATAGCCGTGGATGACGTCATTCTCATCTTAATTTTTTTTCTAAAACACAAAAATTAAGACAATGAAGGATGATTATTTAAACAATTTAGTTGAATGTTTTCAATTTCTCATATGAAAAATTATCAGGCATTGCTTTCTGTTACAAGTTACGCCATTCTTCATTTGGCATTGACGTCATTCGAGGCTATTTCCAGTCCCCACAGTGACGCGGCCATGAACTAAGATGGAGGAAACTCTCGAATTTCAAAGTACAATGAAAAAAATATATATATTGGACCAAAGTCAAAAACGTTTTCGAAGAAATGCTCAAAATTGTATGATAAATAGTTTAATACAAAAACAAGAAAAAGGTTTAGTTGCACTTTAATGCTTCGAATTGTGCTTATCTTTCAAATAGGTCTTTAATTGTTTAGTTTTTTTTTTTTTTGCTTTCACATCTACTTACACACAACGTTCTTCATTTTCGACAAATTCTGGCTCAAATACATCTTTAGTTGTTAATGAGTGCACAAGCTAAATCCGTAGTGTTAAGCGGATGAGAGTATGACCCCCCCCCCCCCCTGGATAGGACACTAATCCATCGCAGGTTAGCTACCAACAGACGCTGGTATTCATTTACCTACCCAGGAAGGATGGAAAGCTGAGTTAGCTTAGGTGAAAAAGAAGGTTGCACAAACATTCGAATCTCGGCAAAGTCAGGGATCGAACCGAGGACCTTGTGGCTAGAAGACAGAAATTTTACCAACTGCGCCAACCACGCCCGCCTAATGAGTGCCAGCATAGCATTAAATCATAATGTGCGATAGCTTTGTTTTTTTCATTTACAGTATATATTGAAAAATGTCTAATGATTGATAAGACATTGCTATCATAATCCAAATCTTACCTGGCACATGGTTATGTCTGCTGTAACATATAAGCAATATAAAACAGACCAACCCCCCACATGTCATACATAACGTAGTCGTGAAGCGTCTTCCAGCCCTGCAATTACAAGAGCAAACTAAACTAAGGACTTGTCATTGCGCTTTGACTACCACTTATCTTTGGGGATCTGAGTTTGTTTGCTAGCTAAGCCATGCTAATGAGGCCTAAAAAGGCCGAAACAGCTGTCCATGGCTGCTAGCAATCAGGCTCACTAATTCTTATGGTAGATTTAAGGGGTAAGGCCCGCTACCAACGTTGCCTTAGTGGCTTCAAGTTAGCTACTAGCAAGTTTGTGTCATCTATACTTGACGTTTATCATTATAGCAACATCCCACAAGCACTGCGGTTTGACTATACTACTTACGGACTGCCAGTGTCCAAGCAAAAGCAAAACGGATATGTTGGTGTGAGACTTGGTTGTATTGATAGTTTGGTATAATTATTTAAAAAATGAAACCTTAGTCAACAATTTCATCAATAATTAACTGTTTAAAACACACAACACAACACAGATCTGTCAACGTTTAAAATGGCATATCTTAGGATTCAATAACCAAAAAAGTTTTTGGAATTTAAATGACGTTAATTTGGCCTACATTGCCAATAAAGTGAGAACATATGAATGAAAAGTACTTTGCGATTTCGATATGTTTTTTTTAAAGCACTTTCAAGATTTTTTTTTTAGATACCAGTAATAATTGTTTTGACTTTCCCATATTTTGCAGTGTATAAGTCGATCCCATTTTTTAGTAAAAAAAAGCCATTTTTGAAATTTCCGTGTATTGGTGGGTTTCATAAGGTTCCAGTTCAGCGCACATGATGGTTAGTTATACAAAAGAATCTAATTAGAATCTAGTTTGAATCTCATTATTTGGCCTCCATCTGCCATTGTGTTATATTCTCGTGGGACGTCGTGAAACCCAAGAATAAGTCGACCCCCATTTTTCACAAAATTAAACAACAGAATTACTGTATTTAGTAAACTTGGCAAGGCACAACCACGACACAAATACAACATACCAGTAGTAAATTAAGTAATAACTGATCATTTCTATTGCATGTTGCATCTATTTTCCAGCACAAAAGTCCGCTTTTAGTTCAAAACAATGTTTATAACTTTACACATACTTACCTAAAAAAACCTTACCCAAGTTTCCTAATCTAATTTCGAATGTTTTAAGTTATATAGGTTAATATTTTTGTTACAAAAAGTGCTTCATCAAAACAAAGATGAAATTGTGTAATATTCATGACAACTTTAAATTAATGGAATAATTTACTTTGATTACCTGCCTCATCTGCTTGAAGGAATGTCAAATGATAAGTGACTTTGTTCGAGGGCAAGAGGTAGTCATCATGAGCCAATGCACAGGAATTTCGATTTTGCAGCTTACAGGAAAACAAGTGACGTATCAAGTTCTTCACGAAAAAGTCTTTTATACAGAGTTTTCCGTACATTATTAAGCATTACATGTAACATTTGTTTAAAAACTGAAAATTATGGATTCTTTGATGTGCAGTTGCTGGCAATTGAGCCCTTCAGAGGCAGTGAATATTGCTGGTCACCGGCCGAAAAGGCAAACCCTGATAGATTAACTCAAAACTGGTTTAAAACCTGTTATAAACAGTTTGAATTTTAACACATGTCATAATGTAGAACAACCGCTGGCTTTTTATGGGTCAGATAATTTTAAAGTACTGGTTTCTTTCTTCGAGCACAGAGATTGTAGTTCAGAGTCTATGTGTGAAATTAAAATTTCCAGCAAATCACATTTAGCTTTGGATTTCCATAATTGAAGGGTCTAGTGCAAAAACGGCATAAGTGACATTTAATGAAGTTCTAAACTCTCACTAGATTATCCCTCTTATCTCATCATAATTTTTGGGAGAATTCAGCATTTCATACAAAGTCACATTGTTTTTGTACTAAGCAAAAATGACATAAAAGAATTTTGATCAAGCTCTTATTTCTCCCTACATTATCCTCATTATCTCTTCATAATCCTTGGGAGAATTTAGCATTTCATCAAAAATTACTTATGTTATTTTTGCACTAGACCAAAAATGGCTTAATGACTTGGCTTAATGGCTTGATGAAGTTCTCAACTCTCACTAGATAATCCCTATTATCTCTTCATAACGTTTGTGAGAATTTAGCATTCCATATACTAATTATTAACAGAAGTATTGTCAAATTTCAAACATTTTAAGAAGTGTTTCCAAGTCATGTGACCCTGCAAAGCCTCTATTATCATATGTTGTGAGTTGTAAGTCTTCTGTTTTCTGATTGGCTGATCAAAATGGATTGCTTGTGGACTCAAAAATCATGCTGTTGGGAATAAGTATTTTTGGAGAGGTCATTACTAACTAGCCTTTTTGTCATTTTCTTCGTAATCAACCAAGTGGAGAAAGCAGAGGGTTTTCTTTTTCTCTATTGATGCCCCAATCACTGTATTGTATTTTTCAGTAATGGAAGAATTTCTCTGACAAGAATAAAACAGTTTGTTGAAATATGATGACCATATTTATTCAATGATACTTCTGATTTACATCACATAATTTGTTCTCTGATTCTAGAAGCCCAAACAGGTAACGCAATCCATTTGTGCAAAGCGCTTATGCGCAAGAAATCGATCGAAGGTTTTGTTGTACTTTTTGTACACTCTAATATTACGATTATTCATAACATAATATGGGAGACAGCAGTCTTAAAATAAAATTTAAAAAAAAAAAGCTTCTTCCAAGGAGAAAAAAGAAATCACTCAACTCTTTGCTCTACGATTCTAACAACGCTAACGACAAATCGAACTCTCCACGATTTACAATTGAACGAACGCACTTACATAATCCATGATTATTACTAGTTTTAGTATTTATCTGTTATTGCAAGCTTTGATTGGTTCCACTCCACATCTCGAATGTCACAACGTCTTCATTCTTCACTCTGACGAAAGACTAACGACTGAAAAAGTCAGTGTTTAGTCTTTTTTTTCAACGATGTAAAACTTTTATACACTCTTTACAAATAATCCTTGACTATTAAGTCGATTTTAAGTACAAAAACTAAATGGCAACGTGTTTTTCATCAGTTTCTTTATTCCTACAGTCACTCCAGCCAAGAAAAAGAAAGCAAAAAATTTGGCTTTCGGAGTTTACTGGTAAGAATAAAATAATTTTCTTTTACAATTTCTTGAAAATCCACGACAGGACTCTGAAGAATGTAATTAAAACTCACAAAATCGGATAAATATGTGACAGGAAGCCTGCACGCTCACAAAAGGTTTATATTGTACTAGTGTGGTTGGTGATAAGTAAATGAATACCAGCATCTGCTGGGAGCTAACCTGCGATGGATAGATGTTCTGTCCAAGAGGAGTGAATGGAGCCAAAACCAATTGTAGCATTGTACACAATTTAGGAATGCTGCTGATGAACAATAACCGTTTTTCTTATTTTTCAGGGTTCCTGCGGATTCTAACTCAATAAATTTAAGACATTTTAAAGACTTTTTAAGAACTCAACTTTCAAAATTTAAGACCTATGCAAATCAAATGTTGCTCACAAGATCTAGTGAAAGATTAGATTCCCCCAGTCCAACAGGATTGCGAGCTTTGAAGTGACTGTTTATGCACTTTTCTGTGCCTTTTCCAATGCTTCTTCGAGACATTTAGTGTGCGTGTTGAACAACATAGCCAGAAAAAGCTCTAAAGTTTAATCAGTGAAAGAAACACTTTTGACATGAAATCAAATTTAAGACATTTTAAGACCTAATTAAAGAACTTTTCCGTTTTTAAGACCTTTTCAAGGCCTTAAAAAATCAAAATCAAATATAAGACTTTTTAAGGAGCCGCGGGCGCCCTGATTTTTTTCAGCAGCATTCTAGTTATGTCTGTTCAGATATCTAAAGACTCTAATCTGCTTAACACTAAAGAAAGATGAACCACATGGCCATGGGCCAAATATTTTGACTAATGTTAAAAACTACTCCACTAGCATGCCTATAGCGCTAAATATATTATATGCCTTGGCAGGCATGGTTGGTGCAGTTGGTAAGATCTCTGCCTTCCGACCACAAGGTCCCCGGTTCGATTCCCGGCTTTGCCAAGATTCGAATATTTAAATGTGCAACCTTCTTTTCCGCCTAAGCCAACTCAGCTTTCCATCCTTCCGGGGTAGGTACAATGAGCAGCAGCGTCTACTGGGAGCTAACCTGCGATGAATTAATGTCCCATCCAGGGGGAGTCATAGACTCTCAACCACTTAACACTATAGAAACCGGAGATAAGCGCCGGCTCCATGGCCACCTGGCTCGTAAAGGATTTAGCTTTTAGCTTAATATTTCACTTCTTGACTAGGTTATACTGTATCTACCATTAGCACATACCCAGCCAACGAATAGTTGAATATTGGCCAATTTCACTAATCATTTTGAGAAGAAAAAAAAACTGGAATTATATGAGGCTCACATAACTCTTTTGAAGGAACAGAACAGAAGCTAAAATATCTAATCAGTCTATTTAAGTTTATTTTTCACAAGTCTTCAAATTGGCCAATCTTTGTGATGACTGTTGCAAATGATTCTAAAATATTTGAACTTGTACTTGTTACGCATTCTTGAAGATGCAGATAAAACTTTGCAATTGATTGAATACTCTATATACAATAAGTAAATGCACTTGAAATTTGAGGGGAAAAATCAAAAACTTTTAAAAGCTCATTTTGAGTACTAAATTTAGATTACTTTTGACACAGTAGTGTGAGTTGTTTATGCCATAGACACAACTGAGTGAATTACAGTTGTTAATGTGCACCTTCTAAAATCATGAGCTTTATTATTTTTATCGCAATTGACGTTAAATAAAGTATTTTTTATCAACCTTTCTCTTTTTAACAAAATTAAAATCTTGCAAGGTCCTGGTTCACTTTCCTTTGCCTCTACTGGTCGTTATGATTTTCTCTTCTGTACATGCATGGAATTATGTGATGACATATTTTGCAAGTCTATTAATTACTGTGGTAATCTTTAATATTGGATCAGACGTGAAAAATCTCAAATGATCTCAATCCTGATACACTTGAATTTCATCCATTTTAAACTTTGATATTTGTTACTTCCATTCAAGTTTGTTTCCGTGTCTATTAAACTCTTAAGTTTTACTGTAATTCCCTCAGTCTCCTGCTTTCACGCTGAAAATCAAGCTACAACCATTTTTTATTATAGAGTAGTTGGTGCATTTTTCAGAGTAGCTGATGAAATGAGCCATTTGCTGGCGTAATTTGACAACCCTGCTTATATACAATATAAGTGTACTGTATTGCAAACTGAGTATGTCAGGCAAAACGTTATACTTACCCAAAATAATGGGGACAAACAACATAGTTAAAAAGCCCTCCACGAGGAATGACATATGAAGTTGATCCTGCTGGTCTTAGGGATGCCAACTCCACATGATGATAGAAGTTGATCAGCTCTCCAGCAACAAAGACTGATAATCCAATGTAAATAGCTTTCTCATTAGCTGACAGCTTTTGTGCAAGAGAAGGTGTGGTATAGATATTGCACCAATAATGCTGAATTACTGCTCCAAGACAGTAGAAGGAAGTGACCTTAAGTGCAAAAGATGGTGTAAATTTAATGATGATTAATTAATTATTGATATAATTATAATTATTTGAGTGATTTTCTAAAAGGTACACTATACATCTTCACACTCTTATACAGAGTTGAACTGTCTGAAGAGAAGTCTGTGCTGAAAAGTACCCTTCATCCAGTATTAATATTTTTAGTGATTCTGGGTCACTTAACTATGATATAATAATTATGCAACTTAACTTTGCTGTCCCCTTTGAACTATAAAAAAGGAGGTGCCCCATTTTGTTCCGCTCTGAAAACCCTAAGAAATCTCTGTGCCCTGTTTATACAGTATGTGGTAAAAAAAAGTATGTGCCCTGTACCCTTTTGCACCAGCCCTGTATAAAGGTTAATATTGCATAGTCCCTTATCTAATAGACATAGTTTTAATACTGGGGGTCCTAATGACCCTTGATTTTCAGAGCTAATGGGAACCCTGACAATAATTCTCAAAACAGTTATGACACACAAAAGCACAAAAGGTGGCATTTTCAAGTATTATTGGTTAATGCTTCAATAATTAAATGTTTACACAAATAAAGATATTTCAAAATTGGGATAAAACTAATTGGCAATACAAATACTTACTCTATAAATAGAATGCATAATATTTACTGTCTTATGATGTTATATCAAACACGTTTGTTTACTTAATCATGCTTGTTAGTGTATTCTTTAGTAATTTTTGATTTTTTTTTTTAATTTTTGTTGAGATGGTTTGGTCATGTAAAACGTAGGGACGAGAATAGCATACTTGCACATGATAGCAGTGGAGCTAAAGTTCGAAGGTAGAAAGCCAGTAGGTAGACAAAAGAGGACCTGGAGTAAGGTAGTGGAAGAAGATATGAGGAAGGTACAAATATCACAGAAGATATGGCAGAGCATAGACAACAGTGGAGGTGACTCATATCACGTCCAATCCCAGGAGTGGGAAAATAGGGACAGTAAACGAAGATGATGATGATGATTTATAAGTAGATTTTGGAATTATGAATAGGGGAAATGATATGGTTTGTGTTGCAACTGTGCTTAAAGGATAGCTGAACTCCAAATTTATCTATTTGATACAATTGTTAGTTCATCTGTTTGGATTTCAGAAAACAAAAATGTGTTTTTATAACAAATATCAAACCCATGTTCCTAAAATTAAATAACAAACATACTGTATGTAGTGCTAGATCACGACTAAGAGAGTGCCATACTGTACTTGCATCTGCACTCTAAAAATTTGTTAACATCTGACTTCACAATGTCAAAATGCCACATCCCATTCTTTTGTTGAACTGTAAGCCTTTTGTGAAGGAGATATTTAAACAGGTTAAATTATAGCTTTATACAAATGAAAATGTATCTACTTGAAAATTTTGCAAAAAATTCCAGCAATAAACACAATTCGAACTTCTAATTAGATATTGTGGTGTCAGAGGCAATATTATATAACACCTAAGTAAAGGTTTGACTCAAGTGCTTTTTGTTGAACATTTTCCAAAATTCAGATCAAAGAATTGCTCTATTGCTCCAAAATCTAAATTTTTGGAATATCAAATATATGCACTTCAACCCATAAAAAGTTACAGTTTTACAATTAGATGAATTATAAACTGTGGTGAAAATCATTTTTAGACTGACGTTTGCCATTAAAAAGTTAATTTGGATGTTCAGCTTTCTGTTAATCAATTCTATACTATAATATCTGATGACTGCAGTCATGGCTCTTAGTTCAATTAGGATTAAAACTTAAACTTACCTGTATAACGGAGGATATTTGAGACTTTTTAGAATATTTGTGCACCAGGAGACATTCCAAAACACGTTTTACAAAATGGGCAACATATGTTACTAGAGCAACCAGGTGGAATGTTGTCATTGGTTTGCCATAAATCATCCATAACACAACATATGTCAGAGCTGGTGTAAAATATGCTACTGTCCATCCAAGCCTGCCATTCAACTGACCATCACTTGAAAACTTACTAAAATAGTAAGAAAATATATTGATCATATAACTGACAGTGGCAGATTTAGAGAGAACATCAGGATTGATCAGGAATCAAACAATTATTAGGAGACATTTTACAGTAGCATATGTGGGAAAGGATTATTAATGAAGAGGTCAGAAGAAGATGTGGGGTGGAGAACCTTGAACATAGATTAAGGAAAACAAAGTTGAGATGGTTTGGTCACGTAAAATGTAGAGATGAAAACATCATACTTAGGAGTGCAATGGAGCTGTGGGGAAGAATAATTATAGGGAGTATCACTAAAACGGAGAAAAAAATTTCACTATGAACTCCATAACTTGTATATGTCCTAGACGGTGTACTGCAATTCATCCACTGAACTCTACCTGTACTGAATTGGACTCAATCCAAGGTACTCGTTGACATAATTCATTAAACAAACAATAAACGCCAAAACAACCAGAAAAATGTTTAGTCGCGTCCATTCAGGAAGAACAATGTATCCTGCAGCGCGCACTAAGGCGACACAGAGAACGCCAGCATAAAAGGCGACAAAAAATGGTCTTTCCGCCATTTTTTCACAAATGCCCAGGGCGTGCGCGCACGACCACAGGAGGCCCTTAAAGTGATAACACCCTGGCGACTGTACAACCTCGTACCCAGGCTCATTTCACTGACATAGTGTGACGTAAAAGACGCTGGTTGCGGCTGGTCACGTGTCACGCAGATTCCGCGTGGTAAAAAATTTAAGACACTAGGGTAGGGTGGCAGAGGTGATGTCACTTCGACAGTTATGATATGTCTGCGTCTATGCAAAAATCTCAATTGGTTCAACGGCAACAAAACATAACAAAATTTAGCGTTAAATTCAGGTTATTATCGGGTTCGTAGAAAAGAAGTGGATTCTGATCATTTGAAGCACCTAACGCGTCGCTGTTATCAACTGCCGAGAAATACTTTTTGAAAAACCTCAATAATTACCTTCGCATCTTTGTGTAAGCCTTGCGATCGACGATTAGACAATATTGAAAAGTTTTCGAAAAATCTTCAAGCTCAGAGCAACTCAATTATTCATGACAGAGCTTATAAAACTTTAATAGCAATATCATAGTGCGTCATCTTGCAAGTAAGGTTTATATGAACAAGAATATTATGCAGCCATGTGCAACTTTAACGGAGGAATTTCGATTTCAAACAAAATCCAGACTTCATTCCAGCAATCGGCCGGCTTACTTTAATAAAAACAAGTTAAAACAAATTCTTTTACAGTGTGGGGAAGGAGGGGGACAGGGGGGCGGGAGCCCGGGAGACAGGGGGACGGGAGGGTTACGGGAGACGGGAGGGTAGAGGGCGGGAAG
>JANCMA020234499.1:0-12859 GCA_024336925.2 Zoanthus solanderi | reverse complement strand
CGTGCACACAACATCAAACAAAGGAGCATTGTAATCTTCTTTGTAGTTTGCTAAGTTTCCTAACCAGTCCACTTTAAAAACTTTGATTCTACTTACCAAAGCAATACTGTAGTTTCCAATGAGTTTATAATTCAAAAGGACCAAGGGAAGCAAGAGAATTCCATGAAAAGAACGCGAAGCAACACGAAGAAAGGTTATTATGGTCTATCGTTGCTCACATGGTCTGGGACTCGTTCCAGGCTCGTCTTCTGTTGTATACACAAGGCCCATCGGGCCCATGGAATTCTGGGAGATCTTTCTAGCCAAACCATAAAAGCCCTGGCCTCCTTTATATTACTGCCACGCATGCGCAAGATTAGTGTTGCTCTCCGCTCGCAACGATTGCTCCGAGAAATGAGTGCATCTGAATTATTAATAAATAAATAGTTATTAATTAATGAAAAAACATGACAAAATGGCCGAGATGATGAACATAATTACCTTCATAAAAGTTCTGTTTATCAGTTTATTGCAAAAATAAGGATAAGAAATTTCAAACACTGTGCATGTATGACTTATCTAATTATATTCACCCTGCTTTTTAAAGATGAGAAAGACAAAAATGGAAAAACCAGCAAATGCTGCGTGTTCCCTCAAACTGGCAAAATATCTGAGGATGTTCGACCGCCCAAGACCTTGATACCAAATAAGGATAATGGGAAACCATACATGAATCACGTTACCGTGAATACAGCTTCCGAAGACGGATTACAGGGACATCCAAGACCGCTTCCAGAACTAGCTGGTGCGGATTACCGGCTTGCAGAACTTTCGTCCGGCATGCAGAAGATTATTGAGTATTTGGATGGTGTCCAAGAATCCGAGGCCAACGAAGATGAATGGAAATTTGCAGCTGAAGTTCTCGACTCGTTTTTCTTTTGGTTGCTGGCGATAACATTTCTTGTCTCGACCATTATTTTTTACTTAATGGTGCCATAAAGAGAAGCTCTATTTCGAGTATTAGTCGCAATGACTCTTGGGAATAATCAATATTATTAACAGTTTATTGAACAGATTTCAAACCTAGAGTGCACACGAAATGTAGATCCAGATTGAATACTTATTTCAACAGGATTTATGTTTTGAACATATTTTATCGTTTTAGGGTAGCTTAACTTAAAATTGAAGTCTTACAAATCAAACAATAGTGCTTTTGTTTCCTTTTATTCCCTATTTTTATACAAGCTACTGTGTTACAGACCTTTATAACTTGGTTATTACAGTTTCAAATATCTGGTTATTGTACACGTTATAATTATAAGGAATCCTTGAAATAGATGATTCAAGGAAAACTGTATGGTATAAAAATACAATGATAATTAACATACAGGTTGACGGCAATTTATTTTTCACGGTTCAAGCATGTCAATGATTTAACATGCTTGTTTATTGTATTATTTTTGAAAGAGCAAATGCAAATTGCATAGATATGGCAAAATGGCCGCCAAAAACTGTTGCCAAGGTAACGAAACTAAATGGAATTTCCGCTGGAATGGTGGATGTAAGGCTCAGTTGTGTACAGTCAAGCCAAATTTAACTATTGTTTAATCTATGTTCGGTTTGAATTATTCAGAAAGAACAAATACAAAGCATATATTTTTTAGTCTTTACTCATTACCTGGTTTTCACTGTAGATTCTCGAAAATTATGCTTTTTCGAGGAAAAGTTACTTGAGGCTGCTGGACTCGTATAAAGTTGCTCCAAACACAAAAAGTTGCCAAAAAGTTGCCGAGCACAATCTGTAGAAGCCTAGTCCGGAATCCATCCAATCGCGTGCTCTGATGAAATTGGCTTGCCGGAATCCTACGATACGGATCGCGATTCCGGAACCCTAACGGCTCAGTGTTGACAGAAAAACAACTACAACAGAATTTTGAAAATTTTAATAGACCTACAGTATTTACAGTAACGTGGAAAGTGAATTTTATCATCCAGACGAAGCAGTAACGTAACTTTCTATAGCGCAACAGACCTAATTCGAAACTACGTCATAAGGTTGTCACGTGGTTTCTATTGGGTAAACAAACATTGTGCTCTCGCTCTTATCGCTTATGACAGGAGGTTTTGTTGTACGGAATTGAAATTCTTACCTGCTAAAAACAAAGATTACGGCCAGTCGGGCAACCTGGAGATTATTCCTTCCAGCTGAATGCTCGTTTATTTATTTATTTTGTAAAGTGGGGATTAAGTGAAATATAAGGGATCCAAAGAAAGGTATCAGAGTGGCCAAACAGAACAAAATTATGACAGAATTACTGTAATACAGACGATTACATTTTAGTTTCGAGTACAAAAAAGGTTAAAATAAATGAATTAGTTATCAACATAAAACAAAATATATTTACAATTTATTAACGCTATGGAGACAAAAAGATCCATTCTGTTAAATTCATTACTTTGCAAAAAATCGCCGGCTGTTTTAAACCGGTACAGTACATCCTGATCTTTATTTTACCTCTCCGGATTTTAAACAGGAACAAGAATTTTTAACACTTTTGCACCTTCCTTGACATAACGAATTTGAATATTTTAAATTTGTTAGAATCTTCATTTTAGCTCTGACTTCTAGAACTCGGTGTTTTTATCGTTGAATGTTGAAGTGCGTGATCACTACTAGAATCGTGACATGTATCATGGAAATAACTTTATACTTTGTGCAGCGAAAGTACTTTTATCACATTCTTCAGTGTCGAGGTGATCTTCAATTTATAGCTTAAAATATTAGACTTTGCATTTGGCAAGAGGCGAACATATTTTTCCAAGTTATAGCGTTACTGTCATTGCAGAGAGAATAGAGAGGTTAAACAACAATAACGTTTATAAGAACAATAGCCTAAACTATTGAGTACAAAAGTTTGTTTACCACTGAGCTTTTTTAGTTCGGTGGACGTACAACGTAATGTCACACTTCAAATCTTTGTTTGCCTCCGAGATTTCACCTTTTTGTGTTCGCAATTATTGAGCAAAGCCGATATAGAAAAAAAATAAACAAGAAATGTATTTTTTCATAACCGCCGTCGTTATTGCTTCCGTTTTCAGTGCTTAAAAACTCTAGTGATCACTAGAATACACCATTTTGCTTGCTTTGTTTACCCAATACAGATCACGTGACCACCATGCGGATTACGTCTACTGAAAAATTTTTCAGCAAACTCCTGTTTTCGAAATGCAAAAAAATGAATATATTATTTTATGGCTCAGGTGGCCGAGGTCATCATTTTCAGGACCAAGGTCACGCTACTTCACGATCCGGACCTCCTAACCGAAAAATAATATATTTGTATTACATAGATATGTTTAAATAGTGTTTTAGATATGTTTACATAGAGTGTTTTACTGTAAATAAGCCACTCGTAGATTTCATATAAAACTACATCCGGGATACGAGTGACATATTTTCCATATTCTCACCAGTGAAGATATCGCTGATGTCATTCCTTTATTTTTCCTTAGTTTTTTCGACTATTATTTTTTTATTTTTGAAACACTCATATCTATGTAATAAAAAGAAAATTACACGTTGGCTTGAACATATGAAGTTTATCTTCTCATGGAAATATTTTTTTCCACTCGAAGATAAACTTCATATGTTCGCGTCACCGTGTAATATCCTCTATGTATTATGCTTGGGACATTGAACTGTGCACCGCCCTCCATTCCCCCATTTAACCTTTTTATAGGAGGGGGTTGTGTAGCAGCAAGAGATCTGAGCCGGTGGCCAGTGGCTGAGGTTATAAGGTTTTAGTCAGCCATTATTTATTAATATATGTCCGTCCACGAGGTGGGTCAGAACCTATTGTAGTTCAGTGTTTACAATTCTAATAATTCCTTTGAGTTCTTTTGAATTTACAACAGTAAAACCGCTCTATATAGGGTCATATAGCTATTTAGTGTCGAGATTTTAATGCCAAATGATAAATTATTTGATTTCAAATAACTCGAGGATCACGATTCATTTAAACATTATTATTCACAAGATATATCAGCAAATCGGAAGACCAGATATAAATCCAAAGACTGTAAATTGTTGATGTAAAATATGCTAAGTTTGAGTAATAATTTTTTTTCCACTAAAGAAGGACTGAAAGTTATAATTTCATGCACTACTTTAGGATGAAATGTGCCTGTGTAAAACAACATCTTTCGCGACAGAACAATAAATTTTACTCTGGAAAATTTTCAGTCCTTCTTTAGTTGTTAGAACGGCTTCTGGACGCAACAACCTCATATTTTCCCGCCATGATTTCCGAGTGGCTTCCTTGCCATTTGGGTTATAAGGAAACCCTCTTGAGCACCATTTTCTTTACACCAAGGACTGCAGCTTTCACTCCCCTCTTCAGACCTACACTTACCCAACTTAAGCGGAGCAGATCGTATTAGTTGCAATTACCGTTAACGGCGATTTATCTCTTTCTTGAACGATTACCGTTAAAATTTTGTGAAGAAGCTACTTTCTGTAATCCGTCGGAAAAACTGACAGAAATTATGTTTTAAAAATAAACTTTCTAACCAAATGATTTCTTTTTTTACAGTCAGCTCCGTGAGTCGGTTTGATATAAAAATCATTTTGTAACCACAACAGAAATTGAAGTATTTTTTCTCACAATGGCAAACTTGCTCTTAGTACCACCCTCTCTGAAGAATATTCTTCTTGACAGTTTGACACGTGATCAGTTGCAACTAGGGTTTTTTCACAGTACGAGGTGGACTTTTCTGATGAAGATTCACGGGAAGAATTTTCGCACTTGGGACAGAAAGTTTGATTTATGGTGAGTCCCGAGAAGGTCGTCACCAAACCCAAGACCTTCTTTCTCAACAATACTCTCCCAAAGCGAAAAAAACTACACGACAGAATTCAAGGATTCAAATAATATAAACACCTTTGTTTTTTTTATCAACGTCAAAAACATTAAGTGAGGGACTTTATGTTTATAGGCGGGCATGGTTGGCGCAGTTAGTAAGATCTCTGCCTTCCAACCACAAGGTCAGCGGTTCGATCCCTGGCTCTGCCGAAATTTGAATCTTTGTGTGACCTTCTTTTCCGTCTAAGCCAACTCAGCTTTCCATCCTTCCGGGGTAGGTAAATGAGTACCAGCATCAACTGGGAGCTAACCTGCGATGGATTAGTGTCCCATCCAGGGGGAGTCCTTAAGACTCTCATCCGCTTAACACTACAGAAACCGGAGATAAGCGCCGGCTCCATGGGCCTCCTGGCTCGTAAAGAATTTAGCTTTATATTTATACGATACAACAACTTAAATTTAAAAGAAAAAATATTTTTTTATTAACAAAACACTTAAAGTGAACATAGTTGCTGCATGTTGTAGTGGCCCTTTTATTTCTCAACAAATTATCCAGTCGACCAATCACCTTGCCAAGTCCGTCTTGCTAACTTAACGATTTTTGTTTAAGTAAGTACAGTTAACATTTGTCTTAACCCAAATCTGGAATGAGGGTGTAAAACAACACTGATGATGAGATGATGGTAATCATAAATATCCAGAAAAACAAGCGGTCCATCACCATAGCAACGAAATGCCACTCATCTTTTCGATTTTCTGTAGATCGAGTGGCTTTCAGGTGATCTATTACTGAGTGCATGCAATAGATCATTTCGTCAAACTTAAGTGCTACGTCTGGAGAGATGTTGTTGAAAACGTTTGGTTTCAATAATTCGCTTTCCTTTGGGACACATATTTCTATGTTACCATTTTCAAGCAGACTATTGTTTCGGTGCTTTTCGCTTGTTCATGACAAGCAGAAACACCGTTTGACAATCGTGACATACCGAAGTAAGGTGAATTGTAAAGTTTTTTGGAGGATAACCGACACAATTCGTTCATATGCTTAGAGTTCTCCTCATTTGCCTGTCGAGATTTTGGAGGAACCATCAGGAAGACTGGCGCGAGAATCTTGAACACCAAATGATGCAGCCATAAAGGTATCTTTCTAGTGGAGTGTCGGTGGAACACTCTTAGGACAAAACAAGTGCATATGAGAGACACAGCAATCTCCACCATCACAGCGAATGAATATTTTGCAATCAGAGGAATAACCTCTGATGTTCTTGGTACATTATCAGTTAATAACAACATGAAAACGGTCAGTCCGAGGAGGATCGTTATCACTACACCCATTCGCTCTCCAGATTCTGGTGGTAACTGAAAAGAAAATATAATTAAGGCCGAGAGGACAATGCACGGCGCTATTAGATTTACCACGTAGAACAGTACCCTTCGTCGAACGCATATGGTAAATGTGATGTCAATGAAGGGGCTTGGACAACAACTATAACGAACCACATTTTGTTTCACAGGCGCCCCAATTAGGTCCCATTCTCCACTCGGTATGTATTGAGATAAATCTGCTGTGTCCCTCTGATTAGAAAAGTTAAGGTAGTCACCGTTGTAGGTCCATGAGCCAAACTTGAGAGGGCATTCTTGCTTGTCAAACGGAAAGTACGTAATGTCTATTTTGCAGATGCTTTTAAATTCTGTAGGGGCGTACCATTTGTTTGTTCCATCGTGGTGAATCACAACTTTTGTGTCAAAGTACGTTAGTGATCCAGTTTTCTCCAAACCAACGCTGTTAGCAAAAAGAAGTAAATATTTTAAGCTTCTAAAAAGCCTTTACTGATTAAAAAGACTCCAGGCCTCTATGGCAGTTTTTTTTATCATGCTCCTAACCAATTTTAAAACAGTTATGAGGGATAATTTCCGTACTGGGGCGTACTGGGTTCTATTGGGTTAGGGTTAGGATTAGCAATATATAAAATAGGTGAGATTTTTATGTATAAATTGTCTGCATAATTAAATACGCCCCAATACGGAAAATTTACCACTTATGATACTGATGTGTTATCCCAGCATACTCTTTTTCTTCATTTTGTTATCTTATATAATCAAACAAGACTTACTTGTTGTATAGTACAATATCAGGAACCCAGACTTTCTTTGGATCCACGTTTAAATGTAAAATTCCGGCATAGTCATCAGGATTCCAAGTCAAATACGGGTTTTGCCATGTCTGTTAAGCAATTTTCAAACATGTCAGCAACTACAGTTTCAAAAGATATAAAAACTTAAGAGAGTAGACTTCATTTTTTTTTTTTTTGCGGGATAATTTCCGTACTGGGGCGTAATGGGTTCCATTGGGTTAGGGTTAGGATTAGCAATATATAAAATAAGTGAGATTTTTATGCATAAACTGTCTGCATAATTAAGTACGCCCCAATACGGAAATTTTACCCAGAAAACTTTGAAAGCAATTAAAACTTGGGGTAAAATCAGTAATACAATCAATACAATTAAAATTACTATATAGAACGTTTTGCTTACCTGGCGAATCCACACTTTGCTTGACAAAATCTGGTTCTTGCTATCCTAAATTAAAGGATATGAAAACTTAAATATGATAATACTTACAATATCTAGTACAATATCTAACGATTAGAATGCGGCAGCCGATGGTCCTGTTTTCTTTTGCAGATACGTTCAGTGATCATAAATAACTGGCTGGAGAACAGGTCCAACGACCCGCAATGCTTTTACCCCTACTATGACGTCCGACAAAAACTGGGAATTCAAGGAGATCTAATCTCCAAAGGGTCGCAGTCGGTACCAGCAGCCATGCGTAAGGAACTGCACGCGATTGTTTGTACTGGCCTGGAATGGCAAACGAGTTAAAAGAATACATCACCAAGTGTAACATGGCATATCGAAATGCTCAGTCTAAAGAGCCAATAAGCTTAAGGGCACACGACTTTGGAGCCCCTCCATGGTCCATGGCCCTGCACGAAGGACTATAATGCTACTAATGTATCAGATTATGTTAACTATATTTAGGTGTCTCATCTGACCTCGACCATATCACAGACAGTTATTAAAACACTGAATTTTCTTCGCAACATTAGGAATCCCTGACCCATCATTTTCTGGGTTAGCACGCACTTGGGGTGCAATCATGTAACTTCTTAATCCAAGTACCCACGGTCGAATGGCAGCTAAAACTTGACAATACAAACCGTAATCGCGAAGCGGTTATTTAGAAAGTGCAAGGGTTCTGGGCGGCCCGAGTCCCTGGCACTCCTCGACTGGCGGAACACCTCAACCGAGGGAGTTGGAACTAATTTTTCACGGTTAATGGGTCACCCTGCAAGACCCTACTTCTCATGGCTGGGTAGCTCCTACAACCTCGAAACGACATCATATCGTAGGTAGAATACGACAGAAATTTTATTATGATAGAAAAGCAAAGCAGCTGCAAGAAATTATTCAAGAAGAAACAATGCACATGAGGCTCCCGGGTGAGTAGAAGTGGAGCAGGAGTACCTGCATGGAGAAGATATGCAACCGGAACTACGTTGTGAAAGTAGAAAACACAGAATACCAACTAATGAACCTTCTCTAGAAGAAGCGGAGCCTGTCACAGATTTAGAGGCAGTACGTCTACTGGTACAGTGGGGGCAACCTGATGTCCCTCCCTGAGAAACCATCTACTGTAGTTGAACGCACTGCCCGACACTAGTCTAGCTACCCGAACCCGCAAAACTCCTGTCTGGCACAAGGATTATGTGATTATGACTGAAAAGTTATGAAATATGTTATGGCCAACAGAACGTTATACCCACTGAGCTGAGACTCTGAGTAAGGGTGCATATAACCATTTTATTTAGTTTATGGTTTCTTTTTTCTGATTAATGATTACTATAAGATTAAAAAGAACTAAGATCAGACATTAAGAGGCTTCGCACGCGGGGACAACAAATAGCTAAATGTTTTATAATTGAAATATATACGACTTATCGTTACAGGAAGAACATCCTATCCCGGCATTATAGTAGATATTATATAATGTTAATGGAGCTATTAAAATTGACCTCATGTGGGGGTTTCATCAAATTGAGCTTTGGGATGAATCCAGAAAAATAACAACATTTGTTACTCACGGGGGGTAGGGATCACATCTGCCCCGAAGAAATATCAGGACATTATTTCTGATATGCTAGTTAGATGCAAAAGAGTTGTTAATATCGCAGACGATTTATTAATTGTGTATTGAACGGATGTGAAGGAACATGATGTAAGCTTGCATAAAGTGTTAGTAAGATTGTGAGAGAATGGCCAATTTAGCCTCTCAAAGTTGACTTTCGTTCGACATGACTAAGAACCCAAGGAATTCTGCGCACCAAGTGAGGAAAAGGTTGCTGCAGAATGTCTCTGGAGTCATATTTTTTGTACAGCTTGTACAGTATTAGGCGAAATTTATTCCAAACTTTGCACGGGTTGCAGAGCCATTACGTCAGATACCCAGAAAGGGACAACCGTTTGTCTGGAAGTTCGAAAAAGCTTATAACTACTGCAAAGGCACTTACTTATTTCAGGAACAATTACAAAACGATAATTGTAGGGATACTGGCCAGTGGTCATCGCAGCTGGCCTATTACAACTCCCCAACTACAGTCGAATTAGTGCAGAGCTGATTTGTATGCATCAAAAATCTGTCAGACGTAGAGTGGCTTTACGCTCAGAAACAAAAAGAAACTTTAGCTTGAACTTTTGAACGTTGAACATCTACTACAAACTTAAGTTTGATAAACTTTTTCTTTAAAATTAATAAATTTTATGGAAACGGCTTTTAGAAGTAATTTGTGTCCTATTACTTTTACACAAGTAATGCTCGCCACCGTCTGCACGAGCTAAAACAATTAAGAAATCATAAAATAGGCATGTGGCACTTGATTTAACTGTATTTAAGTTTGTTTGCAATGAATTCCGCAAATGGTAGATTTAGAATTTGAAACAGGCCTATATAATCTAAGTATATTTTTACTTTACATTTGAATAGAACAACGTGGCTAGGTTCAAACCAGAATGGCAACCGCTGAGCACTTTCACTGCTGCCTTAGAATCGCCATAAAAATGATCGTTCTTTCTTATGGTTATAGTGCATGGCAACCGCTGGGCGTATATATCGTTTGTTCAGAGATACATCGCGTCCTGTGAAATACGAAGATGTCGTTTTTGTCAAGTTTAGAGGACTGTGTGCTACCATTCGCAGCAATCACTAGTTTAAACCACGTTGCTTTGCTTTTAGGATTATTTTTATAACATATATTTACGTGTTTGTAATTAAGCTTGCAAAGCAATCCTGGAGTTCTAAATAAACTGTTTATAGATACAGTTTTACAAGTAGTTAAATTTTACACCGTAGTGACTTGAGAAAGATTTTAAAAAAAATGACGTTTCGGACTGTAGTCCTTCATCGGATTCACTCCGACGAAGGACTACAGTCCTAAACGTCAGTTCTTTAAAATTCTTTCTCAATTCATTGCGGTGTCAAATTTAACTACTTGTAAAACTGTTTCTTTAGAAACACTTACGCAGCATTCCATTTATGTTTATAGATACAACTCACCAAGTTGATGAGTTGGCTGTATGCCAAATCAAAGGTGACAGTGAACGCCACTGATTTGTTTGCTACTGGTCTGGCATCCCTTGAGTAATTGGCACTGTTAAACAGTTTACTTATCAGCTCCTGCTCAAGATAGTTGAGAGTTTCACCTATATTGGAATTAAAGGTATAAAACTGTAGTTGTTTTTCACAAACTATAAAGCAAGAGCAGTTTGCTTGCAACATTCTCAAAGCTATCCTGATTGTTATAGAAGATCATATATACTATAATTTAGTTATAATTTAGCCTTCGTTTACTGTAAAAAATCCGCGTTTGCGATTTGCGAATGGTCAAAGTCGGTCGCGTGATTTCGGTTTATCTATCATTAACCGGCATGACCGTGCGACTATAAATTGTTAACCTTTGTTTCTTGGTTTAAGCCATGGCTTGAAAATGGCCGAGTCTTCAATTAATTCAAACCACTGAATATATGATTCAAAATTATTTTTATTGAGCTTTTACTCCAGCGAAAGCTGTCAATTATCAGATTATAAACTCGTGTAATTCGGCGGGCTTTTTAACTCTCACTCAGAAATTTTCCCGCTTCGCTTCGCTTCGTGCATTATTCAAATTTCTCGTTCATTGTGTCGCCAGCACGTGAGTGTATTCACTAACCTTATGTATAAGGATAATACAAAACTGCCTTCGTGCGCCCACAAAATAAAGGGTTGAAATATAGCAATCTATTGTTAACACACTGCAACGATTTTTTTCCGTCCCAGACGGCTTTTTCAAAATCCAATGTAAAACTGGTAAAACATGAAACTAAAAGACCAAGTGTACATGAGAAGTACAAAGTTCAGCAAAACAGATACACAAGTCTAAAACTCTCGCGGGGAAAGAAGTATTTTGTTTGCTTTAACTATGATATAAGAAAAGTGCTTGCAACTGAAAACTCTTCATGTGCATTTACATTTGAAATTAGACATTAAGGCGCAGAGCTATAAAAGAGATTTTAAAACCCGAGAGAGTTTTGGAACGTCTATCGACCTTTTTGCACACTAAAATGAACAAAGCGAATGACATAAATTCGAATGAAAAAGGAGTTATTATTTCGGAGAAATGTGAGTTTGCCAAACTATTCAATAAACATTTTATTCAAATTGCTGATTGTGCTCAGCAGATAAGTGAAGCTGATTAAGGAAAAGCATCCAAACGTAAAAGCGGTAATAGGGGCAAACCACTCGTTTTTAAGTTTCAAAACACAAACGAAGTTAATTTAGAAAGATTATAATTTTGATATGTTAAGGTATGCAAATCAGGTGGCCATGATACCATTCGTGAAAGATTAATTAAGGAGTCTGCAACTGTTATAGCAAGGCCTGTTGCTAAAGTTTATATGTCTCCATAAATCAAAGCTTCTAACCAAAAGTTTGGAAAATGGGTCAAGTCACACCATTGTTCAAAAAGATGATGAATTGATTTAGCAAAGAGAATTATTAACCACTGACCGGCAGTATTACCTGCGTTTAATAATATCTATGAAAGGCTCTTAGCTGCACAATTAAATTGTTCAGTTTATAATGCAGTCTTTTCTGACTTTATTATCTCATACCGAAAATTACACCGCTGTGAAACTTCGCTCCTGCGTAGCAGTAATTTCTATGGACTTGTCTAAGGCATTTGATACATTCAGCATGATATGCTATATTAAAATATAGAGGAAATAAGTAGATAAATTATATAGATATATTGAGAAATAGGTTGTGCTCTACTAAGGAACTACCTGTAACGAGAGTGAAAGTTGGGGACGTCGATGTTGTCTTTACATGGGAGGACAGCCTACACGAGAAGAGGAATTCCACAAGGCAGTGTAATACGGACAATTTTATTTTATCTTTGCATCAATGACCTGTTCTATTATGTCAAATTGACCAAGCTTATGACGCATATGCTGACGACCATCAACTTTACAAATCGGACTCTTAATCGGAAGCTTTGGATGAGAGTATATCAAGCGAGATTTAAGTAGTAAACAAATGGTATCGGGAAAATGGGATGATAGTTAACGAAAAAAAAAGCACCAGGACATAATCCTTGGAAGAACTGATCACGCATTTCCGTTCCCTGTAAAATAGGCGCAATAAATATTATATACTATATTTTTAAAAATACAAGACTTCGAGACATGACAAAAAAGATGACGAAATGTCGAGAACTAGCCATGATTTGCTACGTTCATTTTTTAAGAGACCATTCGTTACCCCTAGTGAATGAATACTGATTAGCTTTGTTGCAGTGCAGTGTACTTTATGCATGTATGATATTTTATGCTAATTGTTACTTCATGCAGGTCAAATCACAATTACAAACTGCAAGTTAAATCAGCTAACTGTAATTGTTATAAATATTCTTTCTTTGTTAGAA
>JANCMA020234395.1:0-12861 GCA_024336925.2 Zoanthus solanderi | reverse complement strand
CTTATGACGTCACACGTCATAAAGCAAAATCTTGAATAACTCGGCAACCAAGAATGCTATTACAATAAAATAAACGTCGTTATTCACCATTTTGAAAGCTCTTTTGATCAAGTTAATTAAAATTTTTGTGTCATATACACTTTAACAGTACAAATTGAACTGGAGAGAAGAGCAGACTCTAAAGAAGCAATAACTTTTCAAATGTATATAGTTTCAGTAGCAATAATTGTCAAGCTAATCTATTAAGCATTTACATTTCAAAGCCTAAGGATCACCATAGTTTAACTGAACGGAAAGAGAAAGTGAATTATGTATCTAACAAAATAATTTGATAAATTCACTGTGTTGAGAAGTTGATAACTGATCTTTCAGACTGTAAGCCTTAGTCGGAGTGAACTGAACTGGCTCCGACTAAGGCCTACAATCCAAATGGTCAGTTCATATTTTCTGAAGAGGTCAGACTTATGAATTTATCAAATTGTTTCTATTGAAACACTGGCGCAACTTGGATAAAACTACTATACTAACTTCTTGTGATTGGGTTTGTGGATTGATTATAGGCAATGGTCTTATGTATTGATCTGCATATTTATGTATACAACTTTAAAAAAAGAGCCTTAAGATCGACGCTTCTACTCTCGAGTACCGATTAGAAGAGGAGGTCAGAATATGAATGTGAAATAAATAAAAGGGGACCTTGGAAACACGATCTGAATAATTGGGAAGTTCAGATTAATCGGGGAGGTTGGGAAAAAAATCAAAAATTTATCTGAAAAAACTGTACAAAATAAAGAAGGCTTTTTTTGGAAAATGCAATGAAAAGCACCAAGTCAACAAGTTAATCATTGAACTGAAACTAGAAAACTAACAAGACGAATGAACACAACCAAATGCATAATATTTATTATAGAGTAACAAGTCACTGTAACGTTGAAAAGAAGTGTTGTATTTCCACACTTTCATGTTCGTGTGTTTATTTCTTTTCTTCATTGCATCTTTCTACACTTTGCCATGCATCATCACAGATGCCACGAAGCCCTGTCAAGTGAGGCAAAAAACATAAGCTTGTCTCATGGGATTCTAGCAGGTTACCCAATGCATATAAAAATTTGGTGTTGTTATTAATGAATGGATCGTCACATATATCCAGCCAAGCCAATGGGTAAAATGTCGCTACTGAAGGAGGAATAGACTGTAAATCTACAGCTGCAGTCGGAGAAGGCAAAGAATTGTCCATTGCAGAGGACTCCACAGCTGCAGTCGAAGGCAAAGAATCGTCCGTTGCAAAGGGCTCCACAGCTGCAGTCGGAGAAGGCAAAGAATCGTCCATTGCTGAGGACTTCACAGCCGCAGTTGGAAAAGGCAAAGAATCGTTCATTACAGAGTGCTCTACGGCTGCAGTCGGAGAAGTCAAAGAATCGTCCATTACAGAGGGCTCATCATCAACATTGTCTCCCTCATCTTCAGTTGAAGACATTGTTTGTTCAGTTTTAGCGTCATCATCTTCATCCTTCCCCATGTAGTCAAGCGGCTCACTACCTTTTACAATTGATGCCTTTTGGTGGAATACGATTTTTCAGGGCAGTTTTCAATTTGATAGGAACAGATCCTTGAAGCAGTTTCTATCGGAATATCATCTCACTTCCAAGCAAGCTGAAATTTTTGTCTTTTCCAAGAAATCCTCGGAACCATCACATGCGTTGGCAGGCTCGTAGCAATGGGGAGGGGCCAGGGGGGCCCTGCCCCCCCCCTCAGATTTTTTTGAAGGTAGGAAATGTGGACATACAGTAAATAGTCAGTGGAAATTAAAATATTAAAAATATATTATTTCCGTCACATATAAACATATAGTTACCATTGAACAGAAACATTGCTACGCTTAAGCTGAGAAGGGTCTGGGTACTAAAATGCTGCCATACGGCCCCCCAGAAATTTTCCCACTGCTATGGGCCAGATTGGTAATAAAATTCTGTTTGAAAGCATGGGAGCAATCAAATATTATTATTTCAGTCCATGCTTTGAGCGTGAAGTTGATGCTGTCTGACCAGTCTAGGGTTGGGCTTTGTACATCTGGGGCAACTATTTTGAAAACACCACCAGGAGCACGTGCTTTTTTTGGTAGACAAACTTCTGTATTATTTCACTTCAGATGACAAACCCAAAGCATGCAAGGCAATTTTACATGTCGCTTTGAAATCTCTGTCCTAGAAATTCCTATCCTTCATGTCTGAATCAAAATGACTGAACTACTCTGGAAATGCAATCTTTCGTCAGTAAAACGGGCACGTGAGCACACCTTCTCTTGTCATATTTTTTTGGTTTTACCTGAATTTGCCACAATAGCTCCATCGCACTCTCCCTTAAACTCTTCACCAACTCTCCAAGGGCTCGCATTTCCTCATTTGAATAAACTTCTCTCTCAACAAGAACAAATTTTTGCCACAAGATCAATACACAATTTTATGATTATGGCTGAACGTGAAACAAACGGAAAACCAGTTTAATAAGATTCAGGACAATATTGTTTTTGTCGCTTGCTTTCATTTTCATTTACATGTTTAAGGAGGGACACAGTTGCTCAATTATACTAAACAGGGAATTCGGAATAAGCAGGGAGAAAGGGAAAAAATGGAAAAATTAATAGCTGTTCAGTCCAGATTCTGTAATGTCAAACTTAAAAAAGTTTTAAGCTCTATTTTAACCTTAGTGATTTCTATTCTCTTTGCGCAACGCTATCACAATTAAATTCTTATTTGTTCAAATTCATGTATAAATCGCGCACGTGCAATGCAGTGAACTCAGGTTGAATTTTGAAAGGATTAGAAACTGTTGTTCGTGTTTTGTTTACAAATAGATGCACTTGCTGGCCAACACAATGAAAATAATTTCTAATACTACACATGGCAAAATTTCTCGTTCATTGTGTATGTGTCCAGCATCTATTTGTAAACGAAACACACACAACAGCCTTTAATCCTTAGTAACAATTGCTGAATACCTTATTAAAAGTACTACACAATTAACTGTTCCCAACAACTGCAGTTTCGTAGCTCAGTTGGTAAGACCACTGTCCTGCTACCGCAGAGATCACGGGTTCACATTCCCCTGAAGACTGCGTACTACAAGAAGCTGCAAGGTTCATTTCATCTTATCGACACTTATTCTAAATCATAAATTATTACAGGAAATCAAGAATGACTTTAATAACTGACCGAAAGGAAGGCTGGCTCTCCAATATCAATGTTCGTACAAGGTCCGATGTTAAGAAGACTATCACAAACCTACAGAAAATTAAAGAAAATTACTTTACACTACGGCTTACTGGTTAACTGCAATGGAACAGGAGGTTGTTTTTAAATTAAGATTTACGTTATGGTGTTCGAAAGATCTTTCACCAATGAAAGTAGCTAACAAGTTAGAATTTCTAAAAATCAAGTATAAATAGCACATGCGTGCTAGAAGCAAACTTGAAGCCACTTATATGAGCACTAAGGCGACGTTAGTAGTGGGCAACAACAAAAGATATCATTTGTACCCGTTAGACCCCATTTAATCTGTTTAAGGCCGCCAAAGACTGTTTTAACACATTTAACAACTTTTACTGGGAAATAATCTTACAGCTAACTGACAGCAGATGCAAAGCCCGTACCTGGCTTGATAAAATTTGACTTACTGATCAACGGACTGATGGACTGTTTCCATGGTAACAGATCAGCCTGAATGTAATCATTAAAAATAGATATTTTCCAGACTTTTTGAAATATGCTTAGAAATGTTTACAAACTTGCACATTTGGAGTGTTTCCAGCAAAGTTTTTTTTTTTCATTTTTTTTAAAAAAAATTAAACATTGCATTATACTTTTGATACCTAAGAAATAACACAAAGTTTTCGATATATAAACGATCATATTCAGTTGGTAGTGAAATTAAATAATAAATTAAGCCTGCAAAACTTAATTTTTTTCTACAAATAAATTAAAAACTTACAGGCTAATTATAAGTTATAAAACAACGGCTTTTAAGAATTGAAAGTTAAAAAGTAAAATAAGTAAAAAATATTTTAAAGTTAGACAACAACGAAAAAGAATATTAAACTTTTAGGTCTGTTTTAAAAGAGTATTTATTACAAAAGCGCAGAAAGGGAGGGATGGGATGGGGGTCCCTGGGAGATAACAAAACTAAAAAAAGATCGAGGACTGGGGAAAACCGCTAGTAAAATTCAAAAAGATCTGCGACTGGGGAAGACCGCTACTAAAATTGAAAAAGATCTGGGACTGGGGAAGACCGCTACAAAAATTGAAAAAGATCTGGGACTGGGGAAGACCGCTAATAAAATTGAAAAAGATCTGGGACTGGGGAAGACCGCTACTAAAATTGAAAAAATGCCGGCAAATGAAGAGCATAGCCAAATCGAAGACTTCATGTTCTGACAGAAGAAAAAAAACCTGTTGGAAATAAAATTACTGATAATCCAAACAGTATCTGCCGTCTATGCAAAAAGAATTTATAAATCGAGTACAGTACGAGCAGTTATTTTGTAAACAAGTTCTAGTAAAGAATAGAACAATGTGATTCTAAAACAAAACAGCGTTTTAAAAATGTTCAAACAAAAGCAATGAATATAGTTATACCTCGAGCTCGACCAAGTTTTGACTGTGTGAAATTCGTCATAACGATTTATTTTATAAATGGCGGGTTCCACTTTGACAACATTGTAAGAAAATTCTTATCCAAATTTTCCAGACACCACACCTGTCAAATTGTCGATTTCTTTTCCAAGGTTACAAGCCGAAAATTTCATTGAAAGGACTTCCAAAATGTGATCTTGGATTATACCCTTAGTGTGATAATAAGATGATAAGAACAAGTGGCTGGAACATGAACTTGCCACAAAGATTTGCCATTGAATCTTTGCAAGCATATAGCTGGTGTAAACTTTCTACTTCTTCAGTTAGTTCTCAGAATAAAAGCTCTCAAGTGACACCTCTCCATCAATCAACACTCTACAGTCGGATTCTGACGGTAACATAAAAAAAGGTTTGGGGACTTTGGCAGCAAGTGTTCCTCCTCCCCAGTCCCCTATCTTCTTATAAGATCCCCTTGTCCCTTTTTGCGCTTGCTACATATACAATAGACCATAAAAGACTAACAATACAGTAGTAGAGAATAAATGGTGAAAGACAGAAAATTTCAACAATCTCATTTTAAAAACAGAGACCTACATTAACATGAAAAAGTTGTTTTTAAAATTCTCTATAAATGGTACCGTAGTATTTTTCACTTGTCAAGACAATCTGTTTTTAAGGGCAAGATAATGTGAAAATGTTGATATTTCAATGTTGAAAAATATCTGGGAATTTCTGTTATTTTCTCCAACTTTAATCTTTTTAGATCTGTTTCTTTTCGATAATTTTTTTGTTTTTTCAAATAGGAAGCCTCTTTTTCCCATACCCTTTCTAAGATTTTAAGTAAATTAAATAAACATCTTCGAGTCCATGCAAAAGTCACCTATTTAGTGCACCATGAATAATTATACCTCAAATGTGTAAGAAGTAAGAGGCACGCCTGACTGTTCTTCCTTTCCGTATACTTCCAACTCATCAAGATCATCTAAAAACAATTCAGTTGCTATTTGTCATTTAAAAACAACAAAATGAACATTATATATCAACAGGAGACCTGCACTCATCAATGAATGGTCCTGCCGCTTACAAAAAGATTATTATAAGTTTATATAATAGAAACTAGAAATCTCTATAATCTGAAACTAGATTTTACCTAACTGCAGAATACTGTATGTGTAACCTAATAATAATAAGAAAAACAATAGAAGGTAAAATTAAGTCTAAGCAAAACCATAATAAAGAAAAGCTAAAGCACATGGAATTGCAAATTTTAACTCTTAGAACAAAAATATCATCTGAGAAACTTCTCAGAGACTCAAAATGTTAAAGTTATTTTGCAGACGTTTACTATAAGACACTACTGTACCATACCACATTTAATTAGGGTCAGTAGCTTTTTTCAATTATAATTAAACACATTTATTAGTAAAATTGTACATTCTCATTGGCCAATATCGATCACTTGATTTTGCGACAAAAAATCACCACACAGTACAAGACAAAAATTGCTTTGACAAACCGACTTCTTTTCCATTGACGTTTTAAATTGTTGTTCTATAGTTTTCGTTCCAAAAACTCAGCAGTTAAGGAGGAGGTCCGATAAAAAGGCTTTCTCATACTCGTTTCCCATAAAAATAAAAAAATCAAAGGTATCCTATGGTAAGATCAAAGGCATCCTATGGTAAGATCAAAGGCATCCTATGGTAAGATCAAAGATATCCTATGGTAAGATCAAAGATATCCTATGGTAAGATGAAAGGTACCTATGGTAAGATCAAAGATATCCTATGGTAAGATCAAAGGTATCCTATGGTAAGATCAAAGGTATCCTATGGTAAGATCAAAGGTATCCTATGGTAAGATGTTCTAGGCAGGTTTTGTTGTACAAGTCAATAAGTAATTAAAACTATATATGTACTCTAACGGGCTGTAAAATAATTATCTATACCGTTTATAATGTGCACTTGAACGATTGTTCGATTTTAAGTTTTGAAATGGTGATCTAATAACTTAACGACAAAAATTAAAGCTATATTTGCATAAACATAAACTCGATCTCATATCCTGGTTGCTGATGAGGTCCAATAATTGTTTCTTCTCAAAAATCATGATTAAGCAGCAAAATAAAGAATGCAATACTGTAATCAAAGTAAAAGTGAAAACACTGCAGAGAACAGCAAACTCGTATAGACAGATAATCTTATGTTTTAAAACATCTACATTCGCCACCAAAAAAATTATGACGATCTTGAGACAATTAGGTTCCGAACATATCAAGGACCAGTGCTAAGGAATTCTCTTGATATTTCATTTAAGTCCTCAAACATTTCAATCTTATTGCAGAATAACAGAAGTATATTGACTAATATTAAAGGGGAACTCCAGTGTATATATAAAATTATCTTAGTAGGTTGAATTAGTGACTGCGGTTATCACTTCCTTAATCTTTTTTCTCATTTTTGATACTAAATGAAATATCGTTTCAAATCAGCGAAAAAACCAAATCTGCCATCTTGGTCTGATATGAGCTGCGTTACCACGGTGAGCAGTCACTAATGACGTCAATGCGTCAAGTCAGTTCATGGTTCAAACTGATGCTGCAAGACTCTCTCTCTCTCTCTCTCTCTCTTGATCCGACCCAGTTTCACTTTCAATTTTAATTTCCCTTCACTTATTTTCAATCAATTAGTAAATGATTGGGTACCCTAGCTCAAAAAGCCCCTTGAAGCTTCTCGAGGCTTTACCAGACCTCAACAGTTTTCCCTTAATCATTCTTATTCTTCCTTTCTTTTGTAAATAACACTTTGTAAAATTTTACTAGGGTCAAATAAAAGTTGTTGTTGTTGTTGTTGTTAACGCCACGAATTTATGTATTAAGACCAAGATTCCTCTATTCCTGTTGTTCCCAACAAAACTATTCACAGCTTATTATTTTCCATATGATAAATGAGATTTCGTCCAAACACTAACTGGCTAGCTTGATTCCGTAGGCATTTTCGCACTTGCTAGAATATTGTTGCCTGTTGAGACAATCAGGAAATGCAAGCAGTTTTGCTTGAAACAATGGAGGGCTGGAGGGGCACACCTCAGCTATGTGCTCTACACAATTTTGGCAAGAGATGTTTTTGATGACGATGATGATGACGACGATGATGATGATGATGATGATGATGATGATGATGGTGATTAGATGATGATGATCTCACAATTTTTGTCATTGGAAAGACCATACTGTTTGATCTGCAACCTGGAGTGTTCTTGTAGTCTACCACTTTGCCTGATGAAGACTCGCAGGTTGCACTCGAAATGTTGCAGTTTTTCCAATTCCAAGAATCACGAGACACTCAAAGAAATATATTTAATTGTTTATTCATTCTCTCACTGGATACTGCTTTTATTTTGTTTTCATGGTGATAAAGATGATGATGATGAAAAGGATGATGATGAGGTTGATGATAATGATGATGATGATGATGATGAGGTTGATGATGATGATGATGATGATGATGATGATGATGATGAGGTTGATGATTATGAAGAGGTGGAGGTGAAGTGATTAGGATGACGAACATGATGGTAAAGACTCATGCATAAGAGGTAAAAACTCTTCCATCCAGCCAATGATGACTCAATAACATACAAACAATGTGCTTCCAAAAATTTAACTTTAACTTATAACTATGCATTAGGCATTCTGCTCCGTTCATTAGGAAATAACTTGGGTTCTCTTTTCACTTCATACGATTTATAGGTCCTCTAAAGCATGAAAAATCGGCTGCAATTAACATAGTCCCTTCTCACTATGATTTTATGGGCCCTTGCCTACTTCCTACTTATTTTCATCACTTCATTAGTTTCATTATCCATATTGTTTCAATCAGTAATAAATACACTGATACAAGGCAAAACTCACCAAGTGCATAAGTGTAATCACTGTCAAGTCTTCGTTTCTTTGCCTGAGGTGGTTCAGCCTGCCCGGGAACCACATCAAAAACTTAACAAATTGAGTTTCTCAAAAAATAAGTAATCTGAAGTGAAAGCTTTGTATTAGTTGAACATTTCCATGTAATTAACAAACAGGACAACCAAAACGGTACATAAATAAAGCAAGTGGGTAGTGGCAAATAGTGTTAAAGGAAACAGGGACATAAATAAAGCAAGTGGGTAGTGGCAAATAGTGTTGAAAGGAAACAGGGACTAGCAGTGTCCTGGACTTTTTTAGCGTTTTATTTCAAGGCTGTTTAATTGCTTTATAACGAGGAACACAATACATACATACATTTATGCTATTTTTAAAACATTTTTTTGCAAAGAAAGAAATGGCACAAGCGTGCATCCTTACTCTGATGAAATACACAGGTTTTGAAGCATGTGTTACTTAGAAAATTTATTATTTATGAATATAATGGTTGCTCAAAGCAGTAAGCAGTATAAACTGTATAAGGAGCTGATGTGTTAAGTGTCTGCCAGATCGATAGTTTTTATCATGATTGCGCATACTTTTGTTGTTCAAATCTGTGAAAGCATTTACATCTATGTGCATAATTTCATCCGTCCTCCCACACTCCAAACCCTCCACCTATAAAGAACCTGAAGATCAAATCCCAAGGTTCCAAGTCCAAAAGAAGGAGTTATCAATAAAATACTAAATTTTACCTCAGGCGAAAATAAAGGATCTGCAACCAACACAAGATCTGTCAACAGAAAAAAAGTCAATAAAGGACAAGTATGGCAAGCCGATTGTAGCAATATTCAATTCAAAGATTTCTTCAATATTCAGTCCCACATTCAATACTTAATCCTGATTCAATGTTCAACTTTATTCAACATTCAACCCCACATTCAATATTCAACCTCTCATTTAATGTTCAACCTTATTTAACCCCACATTCAATATTCTCTCTTTTAATGTTCAACCCACATTCAATATTCAACCTCTCATTTAATGTTCAACCTTATTTAACTCCACATTCAATATTCAACCTCTCATTTAATGCTCAACCCTATTTAATCCCACAATTAATATTCAACCTCTCATGTAATGTTCAACCCTATTTAACCCCACATGCAATATTCAACCTCTCTTTTAATGTTCAACCTCATTTAACCCCACATTCAATATTCAACCTCTCATTTAATGTTCAACTTTATTTAACCCCACATTAAATATTCAACCTCTCTTTTAATGTTCAACCTTATTTAACCCCACATTCAATATTCAACCTCTCATTTAATGCTCAACCCTATTTAATCCCACATGCAATATTCAACCTCTCATTTATTGTTCAACCTCATTTAACCCCACATTCAATATTCAACCTCTCATTCAACATTTAACCACCCCCTCCCCTAAGAGTTGTTGACCAACAGCAATGTAGATGCTGGAGAGAAGTCAAATACTTTCATTCTGTACAATACTCCCAGATGCCCGTGTGCATGTAAGCAGTAACAATTTTGCATCTTTTGTTTCGTTTGTGGCAGGTATTCGGATTGAAGGTTTCGAAATTTTTATGTAAAGCCTGGTTTCCATATAATCGCCCCAATCGTCCCAAAATCTGTTCAGGCGATCCGGGAGATTGGGACGATTTGGACGATTATATGGAAATCACTGGATCGCCTCGATCGTCGCAATTGTCTCATGCGCGCAGTTATGCAAGTAAAAGGCATGGGTCTGACAACAATCTTTGGCGCGAAGCCATTTGATCTGAAAATAGTGGCAGTAAACTGAAGAGCAGGGCTTACTACAATATATTTAGTTTTATTAGCTGTCTTACGCCGTTCTGATGTTTTTGTATTTTTATTTTCGGCTTGTTCTGGGCTAATTGCAAAATTTTCACCAATTTTTTTTTCAGTAATTCACTCTAACATACTTGTTTTTATAATCTTTCGAAAACGTATTGTATAAACTTTCATGTTTTTGTACTTCTTCCATAAACAAACACGTATTCAACTCAATGGCCGCCATTTTGACACTTTATGCATAATAAATTCTTGCTGCATTCTGGGACAGTTTGGATTTCCCCAATCATCCCGATCACCTGAACACATTTTGGGGCAACTGGAGCGATTGGGACAACCCGGGCGATTATATGGAAACCAGGCTTTAAGGATTTAAGGAATATTTAGTGTGTGTTTGATTGTGAAGGTAAAAAGGTGGCTGAGCGGGTAGTTAATGAATTATTGTCTAAGTATATGCTATTTGTGATAGTATTTTGGTTTTGGTAGTAGAGTGTTCGGATCGGTGTTTTAGAATTTACTTGTTATCTACTGGGAAATAGTATGGAGCAGCATCAGGAAAGTAAAACATCAGAAATGTGGCCAGGAGAAGATGTTCCTGCTTTGTGATTCAAAACAAAGTAGCTGCAGCTACTTAATGATTTTCTTTGTATGATCTATGCAGTAGTTGAATGTGTTGAATAACATGTGCTAGCAGATTTTGGCGTGTAGATGGTTTTTATAGAGCAGCAATTACACATTTGGGATGAGTGCTATTGGGGACATCGTTTGTTAAATGTGTGTTAGCAGTGCTTTTAGTAATTTTTGAAGTAGGTGGCTAGATGACAAAAGTAGGCGGCTTTACATTTTTTTCTGAGGCCTTAGGAAGGTTTAAGATTTTGGGACCCCTAAGATGGATTTTCCAGCATTTTGCAATACTTTAGGGGGTTGAAATTTTGGGACTCTTGAGACGCATTTTCCAGCATTTTGGCAAGAAAAACAACATTCTCATAACTGCTAGATTCTTAAGAAGCAGGCATTTTGCCCCTTGGATTTACAGTTAAAATATATCACAGCTGTGCATGAAGAGACCATTTTAAAATTAAATAATAAAAATAGTACAAGTGAAGCTTCCCTTTTGAGTTTATTTGCCAATTGCAAGGATGTTTTAAAGAAATACTTTGGGCAGGAAGCTGAAGGTGAAGTGTCTGTAGAAGTTGAAGTGTCTGTAGGTGACTGGAGTGTCTGTAGGTGACTGGAGTGTCTGTAAGTAATGTAGATCCATGTAGTATTTGTGGGAAGCGAGTAATTAATGGCAAATTCAGTGTAGTGTGTGAAATGCGGGAAATGGATCCATGGAAAATGCACGAAAGTAAAGAGGGTGACCCTGAGGTTGGGAAGAGATTTTGTGTATGGAAGATGCAAGGAAGTTGATGATGGGTTAGTAGAACTAGTGGAGGAGTTGTGTGAAGAGGTGGAAACAGTGAAAGGTTTCTGCTATTTGGGGGATAGGGTGAATGCAAGTGGTGGTTGCAAGGCAGCTGTGACAGCAAGAGCAAGAACTGGGTGGGTAAAGTTCAAGGAATGTGGGGAGTTGCTGAACTTAAAAAGGTTCTCGCTTAAGATGAAAGGAATGGTTTATTGGAGTTTATTGGTGCAAGATCAGCGATGTTATATGGGGGTGAGACATGGTGTTTGAGGGAAAATGAAATCATGGTAATTTTGAGAAGGACTGTCACTGAGAGAACAATGGTGAGAGCAAATGTGTTGTGCAAAACTGATGGAGAAAAAGAGGACAGAGGACCTAATGGAGATGTTGAGATTGAGGGAAACAGTGGTTCAGATGGCAAAGGTGAGTGGAGTGAGATGGTAAAGGCATGTGTTGAGGAGGGATGATGGGCATGTTTTGAGAAAAGTGTTGGAGCTTGAAGTGAAGGGCAAGAGGAAGTAAGGACGACCAAAGAAGATGTGGATGATGCAAGTGGAGAAGGAGAGCAAGAGTGTTGGTTTGGAGAAGGAGGATGCCTTGAATCGAGCAAGATGGAGAATGAGAGTTGGAGAGATTGCTGTTAGGGTGGGGTAAATCCAGCCACCCCCGTTTACAGGGATAAACCCGGATCAAAATTGGATGATGTATGATAAAGTGCTCACTGTGTCAGTTAGTTGCAAAAAATGTAACTTTCAATAAGTCTCATTGCTTAAAAGTTTTATTTTAGTTGAAATGAATTCTTTGGAATGAAATTTCTACAACTTAAAGCAGTTTTTTCAAGTACTCCGAATTAAGTCGCTGTTTACACTTCAAGTTAGTGGCCTAGGAGTACTCCAAGATAATATCCTGCAAGTGACCCAATTGGGTCATACCCGGAAGTACTCTCCAGGACTCGACAAAAACTTGAATTCCAGCTTGCCCTTTTGGCAAGCAAGTCTAAAAGTTTGCTTGCCCAAGCCAATTTCCTACTTGCCTGCACTTAAAAAATTCAAGGTTATTAATGATGCACGAGACCCTCACGAAAAGTACGTT
>JANCMA020234291.1:0-12861 GCA_024336925.2 Zoanthus solanderi | reverse complement strand
GGGGGATAGACCCAGGGGCATTTGACATTTTCATGTTAGCCAGAGTAAAATGTCCCACCACTGGCACCTAAAGTGAATGTCAAATTCCCACCCCCAGGATAAAATTTTCTTTTTTTAGAGGAATGTCTAGTTTTGCATGGTGTTTACAGCTGCAATACAGCTGATGCAAATGATGAAAAATTTGATACCAAATTGCCAACCCAGGGACAGTCCCCAAATGTCAAAATTCCTAACCATGAGAAAGCTGGCTGAGTCAAATTCCTGTGAGTAGCCCCTCCCCCACGGGGCTAAACACAGACAGACACATAAAACTGCTCTCTTCACCTGTGATACAAGTTTGTTTTTAAATATGATTTCTATCTGGGGTTTGGAGTAAAGAGGGCATACAGTAAATTTAGGTTTATGCAAATTAATCCTTAAAAAATTAATTTTAAAAATATTCAAACTGTATGCTAAAAAAAAAGTCTGCAACTTAAGCAAGTGCTCTAGCTTATTCTTTCTGAGTGTATAAAATAACATATATTGATTATGATCACTGTATGCTGTTCGTTAAATTTACATATTTTTAGTTCACCAATCTTTAGTTGAAAACATTTATTTATTTATTATAATTATTGATTATTAAAGAATAAGACAAGAAAAGATTGTGCGATGGAGATGTATTGTAATGTTAATATAATCATTTGACTTTGTGCAGGCCAATTCAGTGCACATTCATTTGGCCTTTAAGTTTTTTTTTATCAGTTTTGTAATAAAATTATAATATGAAATATAAAATTAGTTATTGTTAATTTTTTATTATTCATATATATATCTCTCTCAGCATACTTGGAGCAGGCTCGATTGTTATTGTTGCGGTGTTAAAGAAAAAAGTTTGCAATGCTGAGGTAGGTACAATTTGCTCCATTTCAACTGTGTCATGTTACAGTATTTGCATGAAAATGAATCGGTTTCCTTACATTTCTTAGATCACATTTATTTTAGTTGGACATATACAGCTGGCTGCAAGTTTACATGTCTTGTTAAAAAAACACCGGTATTGACAGAATCTCAATCTTTGTGTGCTGTAAATTTGGGATTAACAAGTTTTTCTTTTCCTCATAATCCATCAAATTTAGAAGTTTGAGCAGCAAAACTGCAAGCAAGAACCGTTTAGAAACTGCTGACTGTTGTATTGTGGACACCCACAATACAACCACTCTCAGCAGTTTCTAAATGGTTTCGCTCGAACTTCTAAATTTGACTGATTATGAGGAAAAAGAAAGGGACTGCTCACAGTGTAGAGGAAAAGCCGGACGGTATTTTTTACAATCCGTACTTTTCCTTAGAGAAGCAATTGTTGCTGTAAATTTTGCTTAGCCCAGGGTTAAGGTAAATGAAACTAACCCACCTTTGAACAACCCATCCCGGCCTGATGTAAAGGTGCATCTTATATTCTTTAACTTAAGATAATGTGCCCAACTTAGTTGCTAAACAGAGTAGTTCTAGTCCACAATAACACACATTTAAGTATTGCTGATCCTTAGGAAATAATCAACAATAATTATATTTTAATAAAAGGATGCTATGTCAGGGTTTCAGTAGAAACAATTTAATAGTAATTGTTTTGGACGGCGATAAACTAAATTTCTCTCAATGACAAATATGTACTCGTTCTGGGCGGGCTACAGAACTTGTTGTTACTTCGGATAAAGGCAAAACTCCCGAAGCAAAGCAAAACTACTAGCACAAAAACCAACTCAACCACGAGTTCGTTACAAAAACGTAACCAGGCCAGGCCAGGTCGCAATAACTAGTTTTCAGTCCACGCGCGGGACTGCATAGGGCTCCCGCGCGCGTATAACACAAACAAACTTAAAGTTTCAACTCTTTCCTTAACGGAGTTCAGCACACCCCCACCCGTGACGTGCAGGTTTATAAACGTCACTCTAAGAATGTTCTCCAAAGTTCAGTCACAACTCTATATAGCGCACTGCAACGTTCACTGCTGTTCACTTGCTTCTAGGAGCGCCAACTTTCCGATTGGGCGAATTAATGTTTCTTTCTTGGTTGCAACTTCTACTGATCGGATAAGACCATCATTACTAGTGATTGGCGTAGTAACACGACCGAGACGCCAGTTGCCTCTTGGAGCATCATCCTCGACAATCAACACGAGATCCCCGCGGCGGATGTTGCGTTGTAACTCACGCCACTTGCTTCATCGGATTAGGTATGGCACATACTCTGTCCTCCAGCGGCGCCAGAACTGGTCGGCCAAGAACTGACTGTGACGCCACCGTCGTCGCAATAACATATCCCTCTCAGTAACCTCAGCAGGTGTAAAGTTAATGCTCGCACAACCATGGAGGAAAAGGTTGGGCGTCAGTGCATTAACATCAGTCGGAGACGTAGCACTCCTCCCATAGACTAGCGGACGAGAGTTCAAGAGTGACTCGGCTTCAGCAATATCTGTGAGGGAAACTTCATCGACAGTAAGTACGTTCCCGAGCATCACTCGCATGGCACGTTTGCTGGACTTGACAAGAGCTTGCCATGCCCCGCCAGACCAGGGCGCATCAGGCGGATGAAAATGCCAATCAACACCTCGAGCACTGAGCTGATCAGCACCCTGTTCTTGATCCATTTTCTCAAGTTCTTCGCGTAATTCCCTTTCGGCCCCGACAAAGTTTGTACCATTGTCACTGTAGATCCGAACAGGATTCCCACGACGTGCTTGGAAACGGCGCAAGGCCATGATAAATGAATCTGCTTCGAGACTGTGTGCAACCTCCAGGTGCACTGCCCGCATGTGAAGGCAAGTAAAAAGACAGATGTAGCGTTTCTCTATTCGATTTCGACCAATGCGCACTTGGAATGGTCCAGCGTAGTCTAATCCTACATGCTTGAAAGGTGAACTGACACCAGCGAGACGCACTGCCGGCAGTTCGCTCATCTTCTGATTCATCGGTTTAACCCGGCGTCGATGACACAACGGACACTTAACTGTGCAGTTCTTGACCTCCGCTCGGCCCCGCAAGACCCAGAATCTCTCACGCAAATGATTGAAAACATTTTCCACTCCAGCATGCAGCAGCTTTCGATGATAATCAGCGACTATCAGGCGTGTAATCTCATGTCCGTGGTCTAAAATAATTGGATGTCTAGACACCCATGGCAGCTCTGCTCTGTCGATCCTTCCACCCACATGTAGCACCCCTCCAACCAATTGCGGGTCGAGACTTGCAACTCGGCTGGTGCGAGACACTGGACGACCTTTGGACAATGACGTGAGTTCGTCAGCAAATCGGTCCTTTTGTGCCCATTTTATCCAGTACAGTTCAGCTTCCTTCAGCTCTTCAACACCGAGTGTTCCCGATTTCGGTTGAGCATTATTGTGCAGGTTGTTGCAGAAGCGGCGAATCCACGCAGTCACACGACATAACCTCAACCAACTGGAGTAGGTAGCGGGATCTACTAGTGGCTGGAAGGACTCGTTTTGCACTCTGAGGATCGTCTTTCTGAGCTCTGTTTTTTCTGTTGAAGGTGCACTGGTAGGCACGTCATCAATTGGCCAGTCGTGTACAGGCAGTCTCAGGACCTCTGGCCCCTGGATCCTGGCAATGTCGGCATTGTTCAGCTCCGTTCGCACGTGATGCCACTGATTTGGGTCGCTCTCTGTAAGCACTTCTGCAACTCGATTGGCAACGAATGGGCGGTAGTTTCTCGGCTCACCATGAATCCACCACAAGGCAGTGGTGGAGTCTGACAAATAGATTACACTCTGCATACTTAGTTCAAGCTCTCGACATGTTGTCTTTGTCAGTCTTGCTGCTAACTGACATGCCATCAGCTCTCCTCGTGGAATCGAGATTGCTTTCAGTGGCATAAGGCGGGTCTTGGCGATGACAAGATGACACACAATGTCTCCACTCGTTGACTTAGCGCGCATGTAAACAGCTGCAGCACACGCGTCTTCAGATGCATCGCAGAACACTACCAAGAGTTTGCGCCAGTTCTCACTAGGCTTGCGGTAGATAAAACGAGGGACACAAAAGGACTTCAGGGCAGCAATCTCGTTCTCCCAGTTGTTCCATTCAGTTCGCAGGTCTGGTGGAAGCAGGTCATCCCAGTCCAAACCTCGTGACCAAGTGCGTTGCAGCATTATCTTGGCGCGAATGACATACGGACTAGCCCATCCCAGGGGGTCATAAAGTCCAGCTAATTTCTTGAGGATACCGCGCTTTGTTCCCGATGCTGGAGGGCGATCAATGTGGGCGGATGTGAACCCCAAGGTGTCAGACTGTGGATCCCATTTTACCCCTAACGCACGTCCAGCCGGTAGTTCCCCCATCTCCAGTGCTCTGTTAGGTACTGCTCGTTCTTCTTCGGGTACTGTTGCTAGCACTTCGGGAGAAGAGGAGTTCCACTTACGCATTGGAAACCCCCCTTTGGCCATAAGGGTTGTAACATTCTTCCGGAGGGTCGCAGCTTGCTCCATAGTTTCACAGGAGGTGTACAGGTCGTCTACGAAAATATCACGCCCAACAACGGCGGCTGCATCGGGAAATCGTTCTTTGTTATCCTCTGCAGTGCGTTTCACTGCGTAGTTCGCCTCACATGGTGACGATTTGTCTCCGAACACTAGACAGTTCATTTCATAGATATCTGGTGGTTTATCAGTCTCCATATCCCGCCAAAGATAGCGGTGATACTTGCAATCTTCTGGACGCAATCGCACATGACAGAACATATCAGACACGTCTCCCGCCATTGTTATGGGCCTCTCACGGAAACGCATCAGGATCCCCAGTAAGTCATTGTGAAGGCTCGGCCCTGCCTCAAGGCAGTCATTGAGGCAGACCCCTTCATGCACTGCGGCTGAGTCGAACACGACCCTGGGCAGTGGCTTGTGTGGTGATAATACCGGGTGGTGCGGGAGGAACCATTGCTCTGTTTTCTCTACACCAGTCAGCTTGTGTGCAAATCCCTTTTTGACGTATGCCCCGATGGCCGTACTGTACCCTTGTGCGAGGCTCGGGTCCCTCTGGAGGCGGCGTTCCACAGATTCTAGACGTTTTAAAGCTGTGTTGTAGTTGTTCGGCAGCGGCGGTCGATTTTGCTTCCAGAGCAACCCCAACTCGTACCCCGAGTCCACCGGTCGACATGTCTCTCTCAGGATCTCCATTGCTCTTTGTTCGTTGCGACTGTACATGGGCGTGTCCTCAACTCGAACACCAAAGGTGTCAACATGCCAGAATGAGCGCAGTTGGTGGTTTATGTTATTCTCAACATCGGACGCATGCGCACGAAGAACGCGAGCTCCTGAACTACTCGAGGCTCCGACAGGGCCCGAAATGACCCATCCTAATGGTGTCTTCTCAGCGACTGGTTCTGTGGCTTCACCGCGTCGGACTTCTAGTGGAATCGTTAGTGCTGCAGCATCAAGGCCTAGCAATACATCTACTGTCCCCTCCCCTGTAGTACCAATAGGGACATCATGCAAGTGCGTATGGTGCTGCTTAATCTCCTGCCAATCAAACCCCTGAAGTGGTGAGCAAATGGTTTTAATAGTCCATGCACCTACAGTTTCCTTAGCAACAGATGAGGAAATAGGCAGACGGACACGCTGCGACTTGACAGTTGTGCTGACCCCCCCGACAGTGTCTACAGTAAGGTTTGCCTTGGGCCCTGAAATTCCTAGTTGATTGGCGAACCCAGTTCTAATCAGGGTTGTTTCACTTCCCGAGTCCAGCAGTACTAACCCCATAATTACTTGACCAGAGTCACAAACAAATGGAACGACAACAGTTTTGAGTGCAACTTTATTCGTACTTGGCACGCGAGCTTGCGCTTTCCCACAGTGTAACCCTTTATTCCCTTGGGATGGTTCTTCGGAGTGCTGGTTTCTACTTCCCCCGGATGATGCGGTAGTTGGTTGACTGGGTGTGGAACAATGCAAAAGGTAATTATGCCCCTTATCACAGCCATCTACCCCGCATTTTGAAGATCGGGTGCATTGGCGTCGCATATGTGCCCCCCTGAGGCAGCCAAAACAAACCTTCTTAGCCTTAACAAGGTTCCAGCGCTGCTCTACGGATGCTGCAAGTAAAGTAGGGCACTTAACTTCTGGGTGTTCTTTACTACATAATGCACATTTCCTTTGCTGGAACTTTGCATCAGTCTCAACATGCATTGTTTGGTATCTTTGGGAGGTTTTTGGGGCGCAACTTAGCTGTGGGACACTCTTTTCTTCAGACCCCGCCTGTTCATTATACCGCTCACGCATGCGCAGGGTTTTCGCTCTTGCTTGGGCCCACTGTGCTAAACCCTTTACATTCTCAGTATAATTCTCCCGCTCAACCTGTCTCACCCACTCATCCTTCTCATTGCTGGATAAATTTCCTCACCAACTGAACACAAAGTGGCACACTCTTTAACTCATGACTGAAATTTGGTTTGTCGAGTGCAAATACAGCTGCCTGCAATGCGTCTGCATATGCTTGAAACCCTTCACGGTCATTTCTCTTTATATTTGGCCACTCAGTGATCCTGCGTAAGTGTGCCTCAACTATATCCTGGGGGTCCGCATATCTATCAGTTAGCAACTTGATTGCCTTATCATAATCCCCTGGCCCCCCCGTTAAGCATAAAATCACCCCTCTCACTTTCTCGGTTAGGGAGTTGTTCAAATGGGCCAATTTTACTGCCTCACTGAGGGTCTTGTTTTCATGCACGAGAGAGTTGAAAATTCCCCAGAAATATGGCCATTTGTCTCTGTTTCCGTCAAAAATTGGCACTTGTACGCCCTTTAAACCACTCTTTATTTTTTCAACTAACTGGACTGGGGGACTTACACTGTTCTCATTGGACTTCGATGCAACAGGTTTGTTTACATTTAATTTCTCAAAATAAAGAGCGATCTCACCTAGAATTTCGGTTGCATCTGCTTCAAGGTCTTCTAACCAGGCTCCGTCAGATTCAATATTAGTCGGGTCGAGCTCTTCCAGTTCCCTCGTGAGTTCTCTGGCCTTTTCTTGTGCCTCTTCAAGGTTCTTGGCGAATTGACGAATCTTGGCTTCACTTCCATGCTCTTGAATTAATTCTTTTATTCTGTTGGCATTTCTTGTGGCAGAAGACTTGGCTACCTTCCTCTTGGCGCGACACTTTTCCGTGTCACTCGGCTGATCAGGCATGTTGTTTTCTTCTGTAAATCCTTAGGTCGCTGTGTTCTATCCGGCTCGAAGGACCAGCTGTTTTGGACGGCGATAAACTAAATTTTTCTCAATGACAAATACTCATTCTGGGCGGACTACAGAACTTTTTGTAATTTCGCATGAAGGCAAAACTCACGAAGCAAAGCAAAACTACTAGCATAAAAACCAACTCAACCACGAGTTCGTTCCAAAAAACGTAACCAGGCCAGGCCAGGTCGCAATAACTAGTTTTCAGTCCACGCGCAGGACTGCATAAGGCTCCCCCGCGCGTATAACACAAAGAAACTTAAGGTTTCAACTATTTCCTTAACGGAGTTCAGTACACCCCCACCCGTGACGTGCAGGCTTATAAACGTCACTCTAAGAATGTTCTCCACAGTTCAGTCACAACTCTATATAGCGCACTGCAACGATCACTGCTGTTCACTTGCTTCTAGGAGCGCCAGCTTTCCGATCGGGCGAACTAATGTTCCTTTCTTGGTTGCAACTTCTGCTGATCGGATAAGACCATCATTACTAGTGATTGGCGTAATAACACGACCGAGACGCCAGTTGCCTCTTGGAGCATCATCCTCGACAATCAACACGAGATCCCCGCGGCGGACGTTGCGTTGTAATTCACGCCACTTGCTTCGTCGGATTAGGTATGGCACATACTCTGTCCTCCAGCGGCGCCAGAACTGGTCGGCCAGGAACTGACTGTGACGCCACCGTCGTCGCAATAACATATCCCTCTCAGTAACCTCAGCAGGTGAAAAGTTAATGCTCGCACAACCATGGAGAAAATGGTTGGGCGTCAGTGCACTAACGAGAGTTCAAGAGTGACTCGGCTTCAGCAATAACTGTGAGGAAAACTTCATCGACAGTAAGTACGTTCCCGAGCATCACTCGCATGGCACGTTTGCTGGACTTGACAAGAGCTTCCCATGCCCCGCCGAACCAGGGCGCATCAGGCGGGTTAAAATGCCAATCAACACCTCGAGCACTGAGCTGATCAGTAACCTGTTCTTGATCCATTTTCTCAAGTTCTTCGCGTAATTCCCTTTCGGCCCCGACAAAGTTTGTACCATTGTCACTGTAGATCCGAACAGGATTCCCACGACGTGCTTGGAAACGGCGCAAGGCCATGATAAATGAATCTGCTTCGAGACTGTGTGCAACCTCCAGGTGCACTGCCCGCATGTGAAGGCAAGTAAAAAGACAGATGTAGCGTTTCTCTATTCGATTTCGACCAATGCGCACTTGGAATGGTCCAGCGTAGTCTAATCCTACATGCTTGAAAGGTGAACTGACACCAGCGAGACGCACTGCCGGCAGTTCGCTCATCTTCTGATTCATCGGTTTAACCCGGCGTCGATGACACAACGGACACTTAACTGTGCAGTTCTTGACCTCCGCTCGGCCCCGCAAGACCCAGAATCTCTCACGCAAATGATTGAAAACATTTTCCACTCCAGCATGCAGCAGCTTTCGATGATAATCAGCGACTATCAGGCGTGTAATCTCATGTCCGTGGTCTAAAATAATTGGATGTCTAGACACCCATGGCAGCTCTGCTCTGTCGATCCTTCCACCCACATGTAGCACCCCTCCAACCAATTGCGGGTCGAGACTTGCAACTCGGCTGGTGCGAGACACTGGACGACCTTTGGACAATGACGTGAGTTCGTCAGCAAATCGGTCCTTTTGTGCCCATTTTATCCAGTACAGTTCAGCTTCCTTCAACTCTTCAACACTGAGTGTTCCCGATTTCGGTTGAGCACTATTGTGCAGGTTGTTGCAGAAGCGGCGAATCCACGCAGTCACACGACATAGCCTCAACCAACTGGAGTAGATAGCGGGATCTACTAGTGGCTGACAGGACTCGTTTTGCACTGTGAAAGGAAAGGAAAAATACTGGAAACTGATCCAAATTTTAGTCGTCTATTCTGTTTGTTGCCAGTTAATTCCCTTCTGAATGAAACTTCGAAGCAGTCGCTTGAAAAATAATCTGAGCACACATATGAATACGAAGGCGAACATGGATTTCTTCGTGGAATCACGTCGAGCCAGATTTTTCGCAATTTTGAGTCAGCTGGAACTCTGTGAAAGCTAACATTGCCCTTTCGAGAACCATACAATGAGGCATTTTTAAGTCTCAGAATGTTTGCAAACAGCATTCCTTCACGCAATGACGTCACGGGAGCCTAATGGGAACAACCGCTTTTCTATTTCTGAGCCGACGGTAATTCAGGCTCTGGGACGCCTTTTTCGCAACTTTGGAAACCATTTTCTCGAAAACTATTTGAAGTTTTTCCTTCAAATTTTGTCAGCGAATTCACTTTAGCCATATCATTATTTTGAAGCGGACTTGTTTTAGGGGTGGAGTGCCCTTTAAAGCCCTGAATAACCCAGTTAAAGCTGCCCAAGATGAGCGTAGAAAAAAATCTACGGTTAACAGCTCAAAAGTTCGGAAGCCAACTCAGAGAGATATTAAGAATAGTAAGAAGGTAAATTGGTCTGGACTTGCCAGAAAGTACCATGTTGTAAGCAACAAGGGTGAATTTGGGAAAAATGGAGGTCAAGTGGTCAAAGAATATTTGGCATCAGAAGGAGTTGATGTGAATCGCTTTAAGAGAAAAAACAGGGATGGAAGTAAAAAAATCCTGACCTACAAGTGCGAAGGAAAAAAATAAGAAGTGCAGGAGGTGAGGTGACAGTTCTCACAGATATCACCAGAGACAAATTGAAGGAAATGGTTAAAGAGAAAATCACCAGTGGAGAATACACAAATGGAGAAAGGACTGTTCCTAGGAAGGTACATATTGCACAAACTATCAAATAGTACATTAAGGCTTTAAAGAATACATTATTTTGATTTGAAGGAGTTTTTTATTTTTAACTTTATTTATTAAAAAGAAATTATTTCAATGTGTGTTTAACTAGTAGATATATATAATGTTCTCAGTAATTTAATTGCTACCAGACACAAATTCAACAATTTTTAGTTGATAAGAATGAAAAGACAAGTGCAACTAAACGATAATTATGCAGTCAATTAATAAAGGAAACCATTCAAGGAAAAAAGATTTATTGCCTTATAATTATAAACTTTGTATTTCAAATTGGCACCTTAGCCAATATTAGATAATTTCAAATTGACTAAATATATAACTGCTCACTGCAATATTTCTTTTAAAAATAACTGACTTTCACACTAAAGTTACTAACAACATACTGTTTTCTCTCATCAATTTGTTTTAATTGTACTTACATAATAACCTAGGGAACTGTGGGGCACTTAAAAAAATGTTATATTTTAATATATAATGAGGTAGGTAAATGATGGTAATTTTAATTTTTCTCAAGCTCCCCCCCTCCGCCCATCTATAAACAATGAATGGTCCCTAAGTTTTCTTTAATTTTAGTATGAAAAGATGATATTGACAAATGAGATGAAGATGGAGAAAGTTGAGTTTGTTGTTGAAGGACGAAAGGTGCCCCTGGAGGACATTAGGAAGACCACACTAAAAGAGCATGCGCCGTACATGAGAAATCGACCAGACAGTGACTTTGACAACATGACACCAGAACAACTTATTGACAGACTTAATGAACTGAATGAGTACAGCAACGATGAAAAACTAACAGCTGCACAATTTCGGATCTAGTAATTTTTTAAAAGAAAAACTTTACTTACAGCAGTGCTGGGAGAAATGCATCCAAAACATCAACATACTTCCAGCAAACATTATTCCCATTGAGCAAGAAAATGAAACAACAAAAATTTGTTCAGCTTGGAAAACTTACTATCTAAACTAAAACTAACTGTCCAATAATCCGGGAAATTGTGAATGACCCTTGCACTACCCCATCAGCATGTGACTATCACAACGACTTCAGTGACATCACAGAGAGTGGCAATTGTGTTTTTGAAAATGTAGTTGATGTTGTTCCAGCAGGAGAAGAAATTGTCGAGTTGAATGAGCCAACAGTTCAAGGTCTCAGCAACCAAAATTTGTCCTCGTCAGACTCAAATGTTTGTTCTCTGTCCGAAAACAACAACAAATCTCCAAGTGATACCCTGCCAGAACAAATTGGCACTCTACAGGAAGTAAACCAAGAACAACAATATAAACTACAGACTCCTTGGTCACCACAAAAAACACCACAAACTGAAACAATTGAAAAAAAACGCTTTCAACTGAAATCTTTACAACACAATGGTTGCAAAGACAAAGCTGCAGAAGAGAGTTACAAAATGCCCTTGCTCCTGTTCAAGTTAAAGTCTTAGCAGAGAAAAGCAAAATGGAGAAGGAAATAACAATGTGGGAAAAAGATTATTGCCTGAAAAACAATCTAAATTCTCCTACCTATGATGTGATGAAAACTGATAACAAGGCTTCAGTCTTCCTGAAAAAAATCAAGTATGCACAAGCATTACTAAAGCAGTGGGGAATTTCATTTTGACTTTTTCTATGTTACTTTTAGTGTAATTATACCTGTTGGTTATAATTCTTGTATCAATTTACCTCAGTTAATTTCTATTGCCAATGATGTGGTATTGACTTGATCTGTACATACCACATACTTATATAAAAAAAAGTAATAAAAAATGATAAACCTGAAAACATGTTTGGTGAAATAATTAGAAATGAAAGTTAATTTTGCAACTCTTGTTTCTGTCGGATGTGACTTCCAGTTTTAATCGGAGAACTAAAGATTATTTACTAAAACTTGCAAAAAGTGCCTCTGAATGACAAAATAAGTTATTTAAATTAAATTTATATTTTTTTGTTGGGAATTTATTTCTTTTGCTTCTGGCTAGTAAAATACCTGCATATTTTTCCTGGCTGGAAACTTCGATTTTATGTTGTTTTTTGTTGAAAATATGGGATAGGTACAATCTTGGGAGGCAGACTGTAAAGAGATGAAAAATATAATATTTTTGTGTTTAATTTTTATAAAAACCAATTACATTTTCCGTGTGAACCTTGTATTGCCTTTGTCGATATAGGCAGTTTGTGAAACAAGGGAATATACCAGACGTTATTTAGAAACAATGAATGAAAAAGAAAAACTCACTTTATCACCTTTGCTTTCTGAAAATAGAACTGAAAGCCGACTACAGCCACTTATTCTATATATAGATTAATTGAATCGAGACAATTTTTAAACAAATTGTAAATATTTTAGTCAATAAATAATACAAACTTTAAGAAAGGGCACATTCGATTTTAAGTACCAGTACTCGGTCATACCGTTTCCATGCCCGCTCGTTTGCATTTTCAGACCAAAACAAAATTAGATGTTTATTTCTCAAATTTCTGGATATTTCCTTTACGTTGATTACAATTAGCAATTTTATTTACAACAGAAAAAGTAAACTGCGAATTACGAAACGGTTTTCTTCATAACAAGCCGGGCGCGCGTTGCTAGGTGGATTTTAACGAGTAAATTTGGAGAATTTTTCCACATTCCATGGATTTTTCACTCTTTACCGCAACCATATGTGTTAAAATACGTCATTCAATGAGAGTGATACTCAACTTGCGGCGGATATGTCAGTGTGAAAACTCTCAAGTCTATCTGTCAGTAAAGCTGACCACTGCTTAAATCTTTTCAAAAACGTTAGGACCATTTGGTTTTTGGAAAACCGTATGTATATTTAATTTTGAAAATATCT
>JANCMA020234186.1:0-12863 GCA_024336925.2 Zoanthus solanderi | reverse complement strand
CAGAACTCAATAAAATCAAAAGCTTTCACATTTTATCCACGAGCTGGCACAAGTATATGCTCCTAGAGCGTCTTGTTGTTAATATAACCGTAATATGGTGCATTTTCTTTATGGCTTTAGTAGCTACCAGTGTCAGTATGAGTTCCTTGGAAATAAAACGCAATATCTGTATAAAAACAAGAAAGCTATGAGCAGTGTTAAGACTAGCAGGACAATAAATGATGAACAGGAATGTGCCTTTCTGTAAATTCCTGCATTTTAGGCACTAGTTTTCAGCTGTGCATGTGAGAAGAATCTGAATGTAAACATTGAAATAAAGGTGACACAAGAAATACTAGCATATTTTTCTTTTTCCAAAAAAATTAATGATAATGTTTTATGCAAAAATGATCTGTGGACAACCTTGATGACAAACAAATACCTCAGCACCTTGTGGTGTGATATCGGAAACTGTTTTGCATAAGAGTTTATAAAATGTTACTTTTGTTGTTTCTACAGATGTGTGTGATTCGACGGACTTCAGACCATCATTGGTACAGAGCAAGAGTGCAAAATCTAATGCAGACAATGAATGGGACTCAGGCCAGGTAAAACAAATGAAGAAACGAAGCTAACTCAATTAAGAATGGTACATACTGTGTCAAAAACTTGTTAATGACAGAATTAAATAATGTTACATTTAAAGGCAAATGCATCGTTGTCAGTTCTAGCTTTTCAGACTTTTATCAATGATTGTTTCTGTTAATCAATTTTGTGTTTTGAATACTGTGACCATTTTATAATATTTAATTAGGGGCAAGCATGGTTGACGCAGAAGGTAAGATAATTATCTGCCTTCTAGCCACAAGGTCCCCAGTTCGATCATCAAGATGTTGAAATTTCAATATTTGTGCAATCTTCTTTTCTGCCTAAGCTAACTCAGCTTTCCATCCTTCTGGGGTACTAAGGTAAATTAGTACTTCAGTGTCAGCTGAAAGATAGCCTATGATGGATTAGTGTCCTGTTCTGGGGGAGTCAAAGATTCTAATTTGCTTTTAAAACACTACAGAAACCAGAGATAAGCACTGGCTCCATGTTCTACTTGGCTTGTAAATGAGACTCTTCACATATCTTTTACAAAGACACTTGCATTAATTTGTTTGGAATACATTTTAAACCACAATCAGATGAGTGAACACAGGACACCTATAAAATTATATGCTCATCACTTATGTCACACAGCCATAAAAATTTCATCACCTGCAAATACACCGCTAACTTGTATTATAGTCTTGCACCTTTCACCTTATTCAAGAAGAACTGACCAAATTTTACTTTTGCTGTCAGTGGCAGCTAGCCACTGTAAAGATAGCTTCTAGAAATTACTTTCAGAAACAAACACTAACCGGATGGTGCTAGAACTTTCAAAAGTTTGCTAGAGTTTTCCTATAGACGAATGATTTGATACTGCTAGAACTTTCCAGGCATATGTACGTTGAATCACTATACTAGAATCCTGCAGATTGTTCTCGTGGACTTAGTCATGCTATATTATATATATATCGGAGCAAATAGAGTTCTTGACTTAAGAGGAAAAAAAAGTATAAGGAATAGGATTGCGACCAGTTGACAAATAAAGTACCTTGAGCTCTTGATCTGCTGTTATATTTCTTGCAGTTTATCGTGAATAAACTATGTTGTTGCTTTGGAATTTGTTAACTGAAGAATACAAAAACTTTTGGCAAACCTTTTCATTTTTTCTTTTCCTTTTGGGAATGTACACTTTAAAATTATTGTGTTTTTGTTGTCCAGCTTAATATCTTAAGGAGTTACAAACTGGCATCTTGAAATGAGACAGTATATTTTTTTTCATCTTTGTTACAGTGTTTTGTTGGTGGATCTTGCCGAAGCAACTTTGGTGCCTTGCTTCTGGTTAGTGAACTTTAAAACTTAACTGTTAATTTTTGTGGTTTTGGCTTTAGACTTAAACGTTGTTGACTTATGTGTACTGTTCATCATGCCTGACAATAATTTTAGAATTTTTTTGAAGTGCTCATCTCACTATGACCATGTCCCCGTATTTTTTTGATAGCGTTCAGTGGGATTATTGATAGTCTGTGCACAAAGAGTTCCTGCAATAATGGTTGTTAAACATTGTGTCAAATCAATAGAGGCTTTGCATAGTCACGTAACTCAGGAACACTTATTAAAATATTCAACATTTTGACACTACTTCTGCTATTGAGCAGTATATCTTTGAAGACAATGCTGTCGTTACCTAGTTTTAAGCAACGGCATGTTGAAAATAATTTTCCTCCAGATTTGATGAGATATGCAAAAAACTTTAAATCTCATTAGCATAATTTGGTTTTGCTGGGCAGGCATAATTTTTTTGGAAACTTAAAATTTTTTGATCTGAATCAAGAAAGTTGCTTGACTTAATGTGCTTTTTGAGACTTTATGTTTAAAAGACTAAAAATCTTTAGTTTAACATTTTGAAGATATTTTAAGATGACACACGAAGTGCCCATGACAGCAAGCAGGAGGCTGCCCACCGTCATGGCCGCCTTTAAAATCTAACTAGATTTTAGAGAGTGTGCAAAGCCAACAAGCCATTTTGAGGCCTTTTTCTGATAAACCTTTTAATATAAGAAATTGTCTAAAATATAAACCATGAAATTTGCTAATAATGTACTGTAGTTTACAAATTATAATTCAAAATATGCAAATCAGTTGGTGTGTTTTTTGCATTATTAACTCATCAAATCCAAGCAAAAATTATTTTCAGCATGCATTTGTTAAAAACCAGGTATTGACAGCAGTCCCTTCAAAGAAATACGATTAGAGTGTCAAAATTTCAAATATTATTTTAAGGAATGTTCCTGAGTCACGTGATCATGCAAAGCCTCTGTAGACAATAAGTATCTTGTCTTTGTAACAGAGCGAACAAGTTAAAAGCTTTAGGCTCAAAGAAAGTGATGATACGGTCAGCGTTGCTGCCTCCTACGTAATTTGAAAAGCAGTAGCTTTTTGCCAAAAGTGGAAGAGTTGGAATATCTGGTAAAATGTTGGAAATTTTTGTCTGGAAATGACTTCAAGATAAAATATGCCAAGAGTGGCTATTGGCCAATGCCATTCAACGGTATTATCACTTGTATGGAGAAAACTATATAATAATAATTACAGACTCAATGGACAAAACGCAGTATTCAGAAAAAAAAGTTTAGTTCAACAGACTCAAAAATACAATTGAAGGGTCTAGTTCAAAAACAACGTAAGTAACTTTGTATGAAATGCGTAATTCTCCCATGAGTTATGAAGAGATAATAGGAATAATGATAGGGGGAGATGAGAACTTGATCAAATTTCACTTACGTCATTTTTGTGTAGTGCAGAAACAACATAACTTTGTATAGAATGCTAAGTTCTCACAAATGTTATGAAGAGATAATAGGGATTATCTAGTAGTGAGAGTTGAGAACTTTGTCAAAAGTCACTTATGCCGTTTTTGCACTAGACCCTTCAATTAACTGAAAAACTGCTTATTCTTATTGCCCCAAAACCCTGATTTTGGTTTTGTTTGCCTCGGATAAAAAAATTCTTCTTCTAACCTAAAAAGTGGGAGTTTCTTGCCAAAAGCAAAAGTTGGTTTCTCTATGAATTCCTTTCAAACTTTGTTTCAAAAGTTTCTTTTATGCTACAATTATTATCATAATTTAATTTTTTAAAATTTCTTTTTAAGATAATAAAAAAATGCTTGTGTAAAATTCATGCCAAAAAATTCTGGTTTTAGGATTCGAGAAATACCACCAGAGTTCCAGAAGATTCCATTCCAAGCAATGGAGTGTTTCCTTGCAGGAGTAAAGCCTCTAAGTCTTCACACTTACTTTGATGGAACAACGTCAGCCCAGTAAGTGTACATTTGAATTTCATTTTGACTTTGTGAATGTCGTGACATATTTGGCATTCTTGAATGACACTTTTACATTTTATTTTTTAAACACTAAACTAAGATATCATAATAGCAGAATTCATGGTATAACGATGTTGTGGAAATTGAAAAAAATAGTGTCGTTATACCAGGATAAAGCTGATTTTTTTATAATTGTCTTTTTGCTGCACGTTATCTAGCATAAATTATTTGTAACCAATTATCAAATGAGTTAATCCAGAGAGTTCTTTGAACAGTGTCCTCCAAATAATTTTATGTCAAAAACAGAATATTCTATGGCATGAATTTCGTCATTTTAAAACTTATAAACGTGCTCGCGTATTTAGGTCTGCAACATACGCTTTCCAACACAAGAAGCCTTTAAAGAGGATAAGGCAGAGAAAGCTGCTTAAAATACGTCAGTTAGACCTAATAGCTGCTACTGGAGCATAGAAAGACCATTGACAGGGTTGTCAATAAGTGCTGGTGACCTGCGATATTGTCAGCTATTTGAACATTTTTGCTGGCTGGAATTTGTGGAGAAAAGTGGAAAATACAGTGTTCATTACAAAAACACTTTAAGAAAAAATAGATGAAATAAAATGTGCCATCTACTTTCAGAATATCTCTTCCAACCTCAAATCTTATAGCAATTTACTTGTACAGGGCTTCAAATAATTGGGATAAATCTTCAACAGAATATTTCAAGAAGCTGATTAAAGGTCAGTGTTTGATATCACTAGCACATGATGTGTAGGAATTGTTATTAGTTGAGAGTCTTAATTCTTATGTTGCTCATCTAATTAACAACTATCTGCCAAAGGGGAGGTGAATATATACTGAGATGCAAAGCACTTTATATTCAAAGAATCTACAATGTAAACCTTTTCTTTATTTAAATAATTAGTGCTCACTCTTTCGTTTTCATCATCGTCATCATCATCATCATCATCATCATCGTCATCATCATCATCATCATCATCATCATCATCTTCGTATACCATCCCTAGTTTCCCACTCCTGGGGTTGGACGTGATGTGAGTTACCTCCACTGTTTTCTATCCACTGCCATATCTTCTGTGATGTTTAGCTTCCTCATGTCTTCTTCCACTATCTTACTCCAGGTCTTCTTTGGCCTACCTACTGGCCTTCTACCTTCCACTTCCAGCTCCATGTCCCTCCTAAGTATCTATTCTCATCCCTACGCTTTACATGACCAAACTATCTCAACCTCATTTTCCTTACTAGCAGTACTTCCAGTCTTTCTGTTAGTGCCCAAGTTTCTACAGCATACAGCAATGCAGGTTTCACACATGCACAGCAAATATTTGCTCTTTCCTCTAGTGGAATAATACAGTAAGGTTTACTAGAAAGCTCGCTAATTCCCTCCACTTACTCCAAGCACAAGATATCCTATCCCTGACTGCTGATTCTACCTCTCCTCCACATGAAATCACATCAGCAAGATAACGAAAGAAAAGATGTCCACTATCTCAAGACTATCTTCTCCCACCTCTAATCTGCATGGCACTACCACAACTCCCCTCACACATGTTGGACATCTAAAGTTATCTCCTGCTCTTCTCAGATTTCTGAGCCCCGAATATCTCTGGTGGCCACCTTTCAGAACACTGACACCATATCGAGTTTGCTTGCACTTCTTTGCTGCAAACCCCACATGGGTACCTTCCCCTTTGGTGCCTAACAGCAGGTTCTCTACCGATCCATAACAACTTGGTCTTATTTATGTTTACCTTTAATCCCCTAGTTTCCATCTCTCTTTTCCACACACTAAATTTCCTAGCTGCCTCCTCTTCTGATTCTGCTGTTATCATTAGATCATCGGCATACAACAAGTCCCATAATCCTTCACCTCTTGCTGCTCTGGTTGCTTCGTGCATTACCACCACAAATAACAGGGGACTCAGTGCTGATCCTTGATTTACTCCTACTCCTATCGCAAACTCATCTGAAGTACCTGTTAGAGTCCTGACCCTAACAACCCATAACAAGTGTATGAGATGAGATGCTCAGACTGTCTTTGACGACTCAAGGCCCATCGAATTGCTTCCCTAGGTGCACTATCAAAAGCTAAATCATCAAAGACAAGGAAAAGATCTTTTTTTTTCTTTGCTCCAAACTTTTCCTGCAACTGTTGTTATACAAAAATTGAATCTCCAGTAGACTTACCTGACTGGAATTCAAACTGTTTCTCATCAATCTTCACAATATCTCTAAGCCTTTTCTCTAGGGGTTTCTCATACACCTTCATAGATCCTGTTCTTGAAATCTCACTCTTCTATGTTGTCCACGATGAAGATATCTCCCTTACCTTTATATTCCGGTATGGTATAACTCTTGGCCTACGTCTATGGAACCTCGACTTCCTGTTCAATGGATTCACAAACCTGAAAAAGTCTTTTCACCCCACTTTTCACTCACTTCCACTCCATTTATAAGGTCGCTTGTGACCCCAGATGGCCTCGGTGCCAAGCTTACTTTCATGCTCTTCAGTGTTTGCTCCACTGTCTGTTTAGTCACTTCCTATTTCTGCCCTTCCACTTTATCTTCCTTCTGTAGTTGGCACTCATTTGTCTTGTTTAGTAAAGAAGAAAAATAACTTCTCCACCTTTCCTTAACTTTCGTTTGAAGAGTTCCATTCTCATCCCTTATATATTTTGATCTTCCGATATCCTTCCTCTCTTTTCTCATCTGCTTTGCTATCTTGAACATCTTTGCTCTTCTTCCTTCGTTTGATTGAAGAGATTCACTCCAGTATTTCCAGGTAATATTTATCCTTAGCAATTGCTACCATTCTTTTTACCTGCGTATTTTTCTCTCTGTACTGCATGTGTGCTTCCTCGGTTCCTTTACTTTTCCACCTCTTACAGTAAATGCTACCTTCTTTTCCCTAACTCATTCCACCACCATGTTTCTCTATCTCAGTCTCTTCCCTGTTGTCTCTCCACTGATTTCCCTTGCGGAATTCAACAGTGCATTTGAAAAGCAGCATGATCAACATTTGCTTCTTCTATTCTATCACTCTCTTGAATCATTCTTCTCTTGATAGGATCCTTAAGCTTCCAAGCTTTAATTTTCTTCTTTGATCCTGTTCCAAACCCTCTTTTTTCTTTCCTTAATAACTAGCTCAGCCCACAACAATCTGTGCTGGGTCAAGCGCTCCTCTCCTGGTATTACCTTGCAGCTCTTCATTCTCATTGTCTTCTACACAACACATAATCTATCTGACGTCCATTTTCCCCACTTTTGTAAGTGATGAGATGATCCCGCCTCTTTCGATAATATGAGTTCATATCTCTCAGGTTTTTCTCTTGCCACAGCTCCAGCATGTTTTCCCCTTTTTGGTTTCTAACTCCAAAACTGAAACACCCCATCACATCCTCAAAACCATCACACGTTGATACAATGTGGTAGTTCATATCACCTGCCACCATCAAAAGATCCTCCTGAAGGATGTCATGTATATTATCTGATAGTTTCTCAAGAAACTCCCTCTTTGATATGAAGAATCTTCCTTCCGTATACCATTGCAATTTTCATCATTCTAGGTTAAATTAAGTGAGCTTATCAGAACCACTATCAAAAACAATGACATACTAGAACTCTGAGACTAAGTGAAGGCTAAAACATATTTTTCAATGCAAATATTTTAGGCAGTAAACTTCAAGTGAATGTTATTCGTGAAGATGACGGAGGAACAATGCAAGTGTTGCTTTATGCAGCAGAAGGCCAGAATCAGGTTTTGTCATACATTTGATTTTCCATTTTGTCTGTTGTGCAAAATAAATGATCGTGTAATAGTTTTTAATTAGTAAATTATGAAAAAAAATAATATATTTGAGTGTATTAGTTGTATTCTTAGTTGATTTGAACTGATATATCATGATCATATAATACTGACGTTCATAAAATAAAGTAAATGAATAAATAAATATTTAATGATAACTCCCCTAAAGGGGCTTTTCAGTATCATATTAAAATCCCCCCCCTTCCTGTTAAGAATCCCAACTTGTAGGAGGCAAACCAGTTGGCTATTTACAAAGCGTGGTGAATTTGCCCCTGGGATCAACGAGGACAAATCCATTCAGTAGTCCGAGTTGGGGATTTGAACCTGGGTCTTCCGTATTCAAATCCCCAGCTCTGACCACTGAGCCATGCTGCCTCCTGTTCATGTATCTTGTGAGTGAAACTAATAAGATTTTTTCTTTGTCGATTTTTGTGACTTCTTACCATGGTTAACAAGACGCTGCAGACAGCATATACTGGGTTGCCAGTCTTCCTGGCTGTAGCAATCAACTTTAGCCACCTTGTGAGCTACCTCATAGATGAATATGTTTTCCAACAGATTTTGGGAACAAGGCATTTTGTGACATTAATTGTTATATTTAACAAGCTTCTTGATTCTTCAGTAACATATCTTGATTGTCGAATGACTTTTATTGGTTGCTTTTGACTGTTTTCTATTCACGATTAAGCACAGATTCACGATAGACCACAGCGAATTTATTAAAAACTTTAAGTATTATTGTTGATGTTGAATGCTCAATATAAATAACTTAGAAGTACCTAATATTTTGTCGTTAAAAGGTTTGTGTAAATGATGAACTTGTTAAGAGCAAGTTTGCAGTTTTAACTGAAGAAACAGGTATGTGCAGAATCTCTTATCAAGGTTAGTTAGTTTTCTTATACGTGAAACTGTTACCTAAAATTTTGTTGGAATTTTGCTGTTGTTGAAAATTTATTCTCAGTCATTTATTATTATTTAAACACTGTTTGAACTACGTTTTGCAATGCGTTTTTTGAGCACATAATTTAGACTACAACTTTGGCAAGTTAAAGCAGTTTTTACTATGCCTTAGTCTCCTAAGTGTGTAGAATTAGTTTGTACTCCAGTGGATAGAGTCAAAATCAGCTCTGCAACACGAATAAAAAAAATGGACACTAAGATTTCTTGGGATTTAGTACTGTGTTACCGCACATGAGAAGTATGCATGTGAACTTGCATGGTAAACCATTCATATGGAACAAGACAAAGTTCTCTATTCCAATGGCTATCCCTACATCAAACTGAGTTTACCCTACTATCCAGGTTTTCTCAGCTACGTATAAATGTATTGGTTTTGCTGTAGTTCAGTTTCTTTTTGTGATTGAATTGGATTGTGTGGTACTGTTACATACTTTTTATCATTCACAACAGGATTGTCACCAGCAAACCGGGAAGCTCATAGCAAGAAACAAGAGTTGATACGATTGCAGCAAGAACAATTTCAGAAGGCCCAATATGATATTTTCAGGAGTCTTAAAGGGAATCCTCAGCTGGATGGTAGTGACAGTGGATCAGAAGAGTTGTTTTCGTCACAGCAAAGAAGTGATGTTAATTTCAGCAAACATCCATCAAGAGGTTATAGCTGTCTAGAATATTTGAAGGAGCAATATGGAGATAATCCAAAGGGGATGTATGACTTCAAGTTTGGTTACTGCTCGGCTCCAACAGCTGAAATCCCGGGACATGTTCGCCATACTTCTCGCTCTTTCAGGGATCAGCTTAATAAGGATGAAATTAATTCCGGGGAATCTGAAAATACAAGGAATTCGGACATAAAAAAATCACCAGTAGAAGAGTGTATTCAAACTAGAGCTATTTCCTCCACACCACAGGCTTTTCCAATTCCTTGCTCTGCTAGAAATAGTTCAAACGAACTAAATTCGGTTGATTTCTTGTCAGGATATTCTAGTATTGCTGGCACAGCAGGAGTTGAAACTTCACTGAATGCATCCAGAACTGCAGCTGGATCCCCTATTGTTGCTAATGCATTGTCTGATAATAATTCAAAAGGAATAAACATTTGCAATTGTCAGGTGGAATCAGAAGCTTCGTTCGACTCTGATAATTTGAATGAGTCATTTAAAAGTAATATGCTGTCAGGTGGCGAAGAAGGGCCTGGTCGAGTAAGGTTTTTATCAGCTAGACTTCCTGCAACAGGAAAGGTAAGCTCTGGAGATGTTTGCCTTAGTAAAGATACACATAACCTAAAACCAATTTTAAAGAAGGAGGGGAGGTCTCCTAAAAGTGCTGATGGTGACCAGGAAAGCCTTACATCTAGAAAGAACGTTCGAATCCATGATCCGGTTGTAGCTAATATTGCTGCACGTTTTTCTAATCAAGCACCCAAACCCTCGGCAAGAATACCCGGAACATCTTGTGCCAGTACTTCAACTAGTCCCGTTTCAGAAATGAAGAGTCGTATCACTTGTAAGACAGCAACAAAATGTACAAACACCAATGTACAAGAAATATCTTTGTTAACTAGAAATGTTTCAGTAGATTCTGATGCACAAAACATTGTTTGTGAAGATAACCTTAAGGAACCAAACGTCACTAGAAGTAAAAATGATCGTTTCAGTGTTAGTCCTCAAAAACAAATTGATTCTAAACAACAAGTTGTAAAAAGTGAAAAATCACCTAATTCTTCGACCAGCAGCCAAACTCAAGGCTTACCTACTGGAAAGTCTCCCATATTGCCATCGCAGTTGCTATCACCAGTAAGTCCCGACCGTGAATCTAAAGATGAACTGATAAAATGGAATAATGGAGTATTGATTCATGGAGTTGGGTCCCCAATGCCATATGACATGTTAAGCAACTCACCATTGTCGGATTATGCTTTGAAATTGGACAATATTCCTACTCCTATTCAAGCTCATGCATGGCCAGCGGTATTTCGCGGAAGAGATGTCGCAGCAATATCTCCTAGCAATTCGGGGAAAACACGAGCATATTTACTACCAATTTTCAAGGCACTGGAAGACCATACTTGTTACACAAAGTTACCATTAAGTAACGGGGTGAGTTAAAGTAAATGATAAAGCAATATTTTACTCATTGTCTTCCTAGTAAAAGTTTTTTGAGGCTTCAAAAATACAATTCATTATATAATTAACAAAGAAAGAGACATATTGAAAATCACTTATCGTTGTGATTATTTCAGTTGTATAGAATAACGTAAATAATTTTGTTTCTTCTGGTTAAAAATTTAAGATATACTTATGGAAATATAAATGTCTGAAGGAATTATGTTTTATTACTGTATGTGTATGTCTGATTACAGCTACATTTTATAGATACAAATATTGCATTCAGTGAAGGAGAACGCATGCATAATAATCATGAATGCCATTGCTTGTTGGCTGGCTTGATGCTACTCCAGTGTGAATGATATCGTACGCAAAGGCAGAAATGCCTCAACTTTATGCGACCATGGTGTGTTGGTAGCAATTATTGATCAGTGGCGTTTTGTCGATGTTGGTGTTCTCTTGGCTGTTCTCTTGTTTTTAATTCTTTTGTGCAGAAATATGAGAAGAGATAGCTCGATGTAGGTAATTAAAAATAAAAAGCTGCAAACTCAATTTAGAAAACAAAATATTTCATTTAACTGAGTAATTTTGAACTCCATTTGCTGTACTGTACATTTAGTTCTGTAATAAACAATGTAGAACTCTTGGGTTTCAGCCAATTGTTTTAATCTTAACTCCATTCTGGAACCAAGCTCGAGATGTCTACCGTCAGGCTGTTGATCTAACAAGCCGACAAAGGCGAACCCGAGTGCACGTAGTGTATGGTGGAGGGAAAGAACAAGAACAAGCAGTGTATCTAATTAATGGTTGTGACGTGTTAGTTGCAACTCCAGCTTGCTTTCTCCGGCTGCTGAAGAAAAGGTTAGGCTTTACAAAATCTTTTTCCGAATAAAAAACTTTAGATCTATAATTTCAGTAAGTTAAAAACCAACGACGTTTTGACGCCTACAAATGGCATTATCAAGACAAATATTATAGTTTATGAAACAAACCAGCGGAGTCATTCTAGCTGGCCCAATGGGATGAATGAACGCTTCACTTTTTTTCTAATTTATTAATTTTCATGTTTTTTTCTCATCGTTTTTTGTTTTTAATTTCCATGCCTACCTTGTTTCTATTGGCTATTTTTTTCAGCTCTTTACCTAAAAAGATATAAACTCTACAATTTTTGTTTTTCTTCCCTTTACTCCGACGAAGGACTAACGTCCGAAACGTCAGTAAGTATTCTCTCGTTTTTACGGTGTAGAATTTACATTTTTATTACTAAATTCAATCTGTATTCTACCGTTTGAAGCGGCTTACGTAAATGTAGAGTTTAATTTAGTTTCTGACATTCAATAATATTCTATAATGTTCTGGAAATATATAATTTAGTTTTAAAAGGATAGCTTCAATCTACGACCACAATACTCGCATAAAACATAATAAACAATATGGTTAGCACAAAAATAATAAACGACAAAACAAGGACCCGTGTGCTCTTCTGTTCTACTCTCACTCTTACTCTTACTTTTACTCTCACTCTCACTCTTACTCTTACTCTTACTGTTACTGTTACTCTCACTCTTACTCTTACTCTTACTCTTACTCTTACTCTTACTCTTACTCTTACTCTTACTCTCACTCTCACTCTCACTCTTACTCTTACTCTTACTCTTACTCTAACTCTTACTTTTACTCTAACTCTTACTCTTACTCTTACTCTTACTCTCACTCTCACTCTTACTCTTACTCTTACTCTTACTCTTACTCTTACTCTCACTCTAACTCTTAATCTCACTCTCACTCTTACTCTTACTCTTACTCTTACTCTCACTCTCACTCTCACTCTTACTCTTACTCTTACTCTTACTCTTACTCTTACTCTTAGTCTTACTCTTACTCTTACTCTTACTCTCACTCCAACTCTTACTCTTACTCTCACTCTCACTCTCACTCTCACTCTCACTCTCACTCCCACTCTCACTCTCACTCTCACCCTCACCCTCACCCTCACTCTTACTCTTACTCTTACTCTTACTCTTACTCTTACTCTTACTCTTACCCTTACCCTTACTCTTACTCTTACTCTTACTCT
>JANCMA020234079.1:0-12865 GCA_024336925.2 Zoanthus solanderi | reverse complement strand
ACACATTTTGTGGCTGGTTGATCTTCTTAGATCCTACGTGAGGCGGCATTTTGTTCACGGTATTCATCAAGTCTATAAGACCTGGGAACCAATGAATTGTCCCATTGTCACTGTCGCGTTTTTCTTTTTCACCGTGGTTTTTTGAAAAATGTTTTCAGTATATGATTAACATGTAATCGAACCTTTTACTGGTTCAATATGGAATATATTTGCACTTGTGTGTTTTAAAAAGCTCAAATTGCATTCGCCCTTATGGGCTCACGCAATTTTGATTCTTTTTAAAACACACTTATGCAAATTACTCTTGCAAAGGAAGGGCGCACGTTCAATGTTTGTAAATTACTTCCTTGCCTGCGTGCCGCGCCTGCTTTATGATCGTCGCCGAAGAGCCTGAACTGACTTTGTAACCTATGCTTACCCTGCACGGGAATTTTTTGTTTGTATACATTCAAGTTGATCCATAATACCATGCGAGTGACACGTTTCAAAATGGCGGAGAATTTGTAAAATTCTTTGTGTATTTGAAAATTTTATTAATACTGCTTTACAGAGGTAAAAGGTCAGTAATGATTTTTTCGCAATTTTTAGTTTTGATTTTTGCTCAACTGTTAGATTTAATTTGTGCGTGGAAAAAACATTTTGGACCAGTCGCTGAGTCGGTATACATATTTTGCCTGAAATTTGACTGAAGTTTACACATTAATTAATACAATATAATTAATAAATAAACTAAAATCAACTGTGATGGTTCCCACAGTTTATATTAAGGGACGGACTATTAGATATTTGAGGATGGGGTTAAGAAAATACCAAAAAAAGTCGAGCACAGCTTTAAGCCTGAAAAAAGTTTTGTGCAAAACAAAAAGGCAAACAAACTCTGCCATCGGATGGCAGAAAAAAGATCCTGCAGTGCCTTGAGGCGAAAAAAATATCTCACAAATACAGATTTTCGTAATTTTTGTGTGATAATAATTTTCAATGATTATAATTTAATTTTTTATGGTGTTTAATTGAATTGAATTTTTGTTATAATAATTTTTCAGCTTATAGAAAATGGTTGTACACAAGAATGCAGTCTCATATTCTGCCACCACGCTGGCTGCTGTTATGATGAACTCCATCTTTCAGTTTTACTATGTGAAGATATTTCTCAGCCTATACAGGTATTTTCTTTTATTTCCAGTGTTCAGTTTGGAATCATTTCCGTGTTGGAGCGTACTTATTTATGCATGCAGTTTCATCACGTATATATACAGTCTATTTACTATAGAAGTTAGGGTCTGGGTAAGGATTAGTTTGCATGATTAAAAAATAGCATGTTCCAATGCGGAAATTTTACCTTCAGTTTTAACTAATCTACTTCATTCTGGGTGAGATATTCTGTAGGACAGCTATTGTGTGTTTTCATCTCCCGTATTTTGCAGTGATCACTGCCTCCCTCCAGCTAATGCCAACTTTTTTGAGGTCTGATCTTAAGCCTCTGTGCCAGGTGTTCTTTGGTCTTCCCCTTTTTTGGAGTCCTTGACAGTTCTAGTGAAGGGACTGTTTTGTTATATATTGGTGACCTGTTTTTTAGTGTATGGCCAATCCATTTCCAGCGGATTAATCTAGTGGTGACTTCAACTGGCTCCTGTTTAGTTTTCCACAATTGTTCTTTATTGTTGTCGGTGACTGATGTTACCCATGCTAACGTTTTCATGAAAGTAAAAGAATTATTAAAGAGTCAGTCAATTGCATAGAACCCAACTCTCCTGCTTTTGGCAGTAGACTTATGCTTTTTCCTTGTCTTCCGCTCTCCTGCTTTGGTAATTGAATCTCCCACTTTTCACTTCCACTTATATTAAATATTTGTGGACTTACAACACTATTGAGGGTCATAATATTAGAAAACTTGAAAGGGTTAATACAGTATGTCACCCTTGCAAAACAAAGATCAAACATCGAACAGACTGTTTTAGGTGATTTTTATAGTGAATGTACTGTCAGCTTTCATCCTCATATCCCATCATGGATACCCCACTCCACTGTTAAACTAAAACAGCTGTGAGAACTGATATTTGAAGTCAACCAGAACAACTTAAATAAAAGTTGACTCATAAAAAATTAATGTCTTTCGCTTTTCAAATTTTGGGGTTAGTATGTATACAATTGCTAAATTTAGTCTGGTGTGTCACTGCTGATTGGCTAGTTAAGCTGTGATGTTGTTGGCTGTTAGAATCAAGTAGTGTTTGTTTTTGGTTGATTTGAATCCATTAAGCGAGGCTAGCTTGATTTGTTCTGTCCATTGTTTTATTTATTTTTATCGACAAATTCATCAGTATCTGCCAAAACTTATGTACACTTGCATCTTCTATTTAACATCTGGTCAATTCGAAAAAATCTATTAAGTAAAGTACAGTACTTCAAGACACTTTTCAATAAAAATTATAGATGATATGATTGTAAGGAAGGCGTTGGGTTACACAATCGAAGTTTAAGCGAACAACTTAAACTTTCTTCATAAAAGTTTCAAGTTCTACAAATTTCAGTCTGTCTTTTTTTAATATAATGTTTATTTTCTTTAAATTACAAACTAATTTGGATAGTGTGTAAATTTTGATTGGTCTACAAGTGTGTTTTAATAGCGCTATGAAGCACAGAAATTATGTGAGCAATATGGTTTGCTCTCTCCATGTTAATTGTAAGAATTTACAGTTTCATGACAGGAATTAAAGTATACATAATTTTTATGTGCTTCATATATTGTCTTTCTTCAAATTTTCCCAAATTTTTTGCCTCAGTTTTCACCAGGCTACAGTATGAAGGCCCTGAGAACATGTTTATTTTCTTTATGAAGTTCATATATATTTGTTTAATCTCTTGTACTGTATGTTTAGCATTGATGGTGGCAATTCCTTTATAAAGTTATTTTCTTGAACACAAATATTTTTTTCAACATAATCATGTCACTATCATGTTAAAAGCTAAGCTACAGTAAATCCATGGAGCTGGCCCTTATCTCTGGTTTCTATAGTGTTAAGCAGATGAGAGTTTTTGTCTCCCCCTGGATGGGACACTGTAATCCATTGCAGGTTAGCTCCCAGCAGACGCTAGTGCTCATTTACAGTACCTACCCCAGAAGGATGGAAAGCTGAGTTGGCTTAGGCCGAAAAGAAGGTTGCACAAATATTTGAATTTCGGCAAAGTCGGGAATCGAACCAGGGACCTTGTGGTTGGAAGGCAGAGATCTTACCAACTGCACCAATCATGCCCACCCATATCATGTTAAAAGATTTAATTTTTATTTTTTATTGAAATTACCGGGTACTGCTCACTTGCAACCCAAAGATGATCGGGTATGAAAGGTTGGTTGTACTGTATTACTGCAATATTTTGCAGTTCGAAAAAGAAACAGAGTGTTTTTTAAAAGATATAATATAAATTATAAATAGTTATTGCTTTTATTTTGATAGGATATCAAACAGCTGGTTCTATGCTGCACAGGTGATTTACATGATATGGAATGCAATTAATGATCCATTATTTGGATATTTACAGGTAAATTATTCAAGTTATCTTAAATAATTTTTTTTTATTATTAAATTTGTGAATGCAGAGCTCTCAAGTTTGGAGTTCTCCAAAGAGTGAGAGTTTTTCCTTTGTAGCTTGTGTTGGTGTGATCGAGTGAGGAAGGTGAAATCAATTACTAAGCAGATTACGAGGATTGCTGTCTGGAAAATTTTTGAAATTTTAAAGTTAAAGTTCCAATATTGCCCAAAGTTAGGTGTAAGTAAAGGAGCAATTAGAAATTTATGACCACTCCTGATACCAAAAGAGTGCCAATGTGTGAGAAATGCTGGTCTCAGCATGAGAGCATGTGAATTTATTGTACGTGAGACTCATGCTCAATGCGACTTGATAGCTCTGTGAATGTCTTGTCATATTACATTTACATAATATGTTACAGGGTTTTATAGATAAATTGGTAAATCCTACTGTAAGCCTAGTCTAGCTTTATCTACTTACAGTATTTAGTTGTCCCAATTTTGTTAAAAATGTTCAGTCGAATGGAAGTGACTCACCTTTTTGGAATCACTGGAAACAGTAATCTCAGTTATAGTAGGGACCACAAAGCAGGATTTGGATCAGGGGGAAGGGGAAGTAAATGTAGTTTAAATTTACATTTCATTAGCAGAATTTACTATCTCAAAGACTATACCAGTGGACTTTTGCAAACACCGCACTGCATTTATTCTGATGGTCACTGTACTAATAAAGCCCTAATAGCAAAAAGGAACTTTGTAAAAATAAATAGATCTTCAATAACTCAAAGTGTTTTTAACTTCATTTAATGCCATGTTGTCTGGGTAAATTAGTAAAACTAACTACTGTAGAAGCAGTCAGAAGTGCAATTGAGGAACTTTCAATAACAGGGTTATTATAGAATGTACATGTACAATACAGGTGATAGTGAATGAAATCATGCAAACGTGCATAAAATTCTAGCACATGTAAGCACCAAAGTTACAAGTTCATAGTTCTATCAAAAAGTACAAGATGCATGAACAGCATATACTGTATGTCCAGGGTTTCCAATAAGTTTTGCAGTAGGTGGTGAAATTGCAGGAATAAACCGCAAAGGAAATGATATTTCTCATTTTATTTGCACGATCTGAGTAATTTAGCTACCAAAGAAGGTGGCAAATTTATGTCAAGTTGAAGGCAACATTCGCTGGCTGCGCCTCTTATTGAAAATCCTGATATACATGTATCCATAACAAAAAAGTGTAATCAAAGTTATTTGACCAATCTTGAGCTGCAGTATTCACACTAAATTGACAAAGATTTTGGAAATGAAGATGGCACAAACATAAGCGAACCAAAACTCTAGTTGTGTGGAATTCCAGCATGTATCAGCACATAGTATCATTAATAACTTTGATCCAGATTCCTAACTGAGACATACACTACCCCCTGAAGATCGAATTATGTGGCATTAGTTCCTGCACCCGCAATCAATCAGTCTTTTACCTGCACTCCCTATGACCCACACTCATAGTCCTGCATGTACCCTTTTTTCCCACAGACGGAACTGTAACAATTTTGGTGCCCTTACATGAATCTTAAAATTTTTTGCTAAACAGCACCACATGACCCCAAAACCACAACACAAAAATACAGTAGGATTGTGTTTTCTGTTTTAGAATGAGTAAACTTTGAAGTTTGATTGTCAAAACTTTAGATTTTTGGTTAGCAGAGCATGTTTTTGTCAAGCATGTGGACAAGTGGTTACATACATTAGGGACAGTATCTAGATGTTAGGAAAGATCTTCAATTCTTAAGCAATTGTGAAAGAGGTGCTTGAAAATAAATGTTTAGCCCTCAACAATTTTTGCAATAATTTTTTAACACAACAAACTTAATGGAAGTGTTGTGGTTTATAGTATTATGATACAGATTAACTAGGTAGAGAATGTAATTCTTTGTTGTACTATATTGTCAAGGTAAATGAAATCATAGTGTTAGTGTGTTTAAAACTGATTTTTCATAAACAGGACACTTCAAAATTGGCTGTGTTTAGAATACGTAGAAGAGCAATTCTGACCATGGCACCTGTGTTTGCCCTCAGGTAATGATTGTGTTGTAATTAAGTCACTCAGTAGACAAAATTTTCAATTGAATGTTCACTGCATGTAGGCAAATATATTAACTTTAATTTTTTTTGCTTACTTTAATTAAAGCATCTTGACAGCACAGTATCTTACAGATGATGTAAACCTTTTATCAGCCCATGAGCTCCTTCTCTCTTGAATTAAGTCTTGTTTAGAAGTGTGTTTGATATTGCCTCTCAACTTATAGTAAAAGATCTATTTTAGTTGTTGAGCTTAGGTTTGGAACAAAACCCTTTAATTATATAGTTGTCATCAAAAACAACAACAGTAATTTGTGTCATAGTAATGGATAAATGTAGAAGGTTACAGAGTAGTTACAATAACATTTAGGCTAAGCATGAAGACTAATAGTGGTTCACAATGTTCATTGTTTTTTCAAGTTTAAATGCCTTGGTTAAACTGATGTAATTGAAAAATTAAATGAGAAATAATTTAAAACAATACTAATCTGTCGAAAGAGACTTGATCCACATGGGATCTGTCAAAATGAAGTTGATAAATGCAAGTTTTGGCAAATATTTAAGCTTTGTCAAAAGAGAATTGAACCGTGTGGGATCTGTAAAACTTCATTTGATCCATGTGGATTTCACTTTGTAAGTTAAGAATTAATGCATGTAGGGTCTGGCCAAGAGAGTTGATGCATACAGTACTTGTGGGTTCTGTCAAAGGGAGATGATCCTGTGGGATCTATAAAAAATCTGTTGATCCATGTGGATCTCAGGCTGTAGGATTTCTTTCAGATTTTAAGGGAAACTATTTTTGGGTTCCATACTGTTTTTTTTCATGGGAAGCTATCAGTAACTATTTTTGGGTTCTGTAAAATTGATGATGGGTACCCATACTTACAATGACACTATAAACTAAATTTATTACTCAAGATGCTCGCAGCTGAATTACCCTGCATTTTCTGTGTACCTAGTAGAAAAGCTAGGTACACAGTCGATCGGTGACTTCAGCTGTTGAGTCTTTGATTTCTCCTACAGGCTGCATTTTTATTCATGGGAAATGGAATTTTATTTCTGTGATTTTCCCAGCACGGTAATGACACGCTACCGGTAACGATCGTTACTGTGAAATCCTATGGCCTGGGATCTCACTCTGTAAGATGAGAGTTGATCCATGTGGGATCTGTCAGAAAACACTTGATCCAAGTGGGGTCTGTCAAAAGACAGTTGATCCACATGGGTTCTGTCAATTAAGACAGCTGATCCAAAAGGGGTCTGTCAAAAGACAGTTGATCCATATTGGAGATCTGTCAATTAAGACAGTTGATCCAAGTGGGGTCTGTCAAAAAAGAAATGATCCATGTGGGAAATCTGTCAATAGACAGTTGATCTATGTTGGGTGTATCAAAAGAGAGTTGATCCATGTGGGAGATCAGTCAAAAGAAAGTTGAGCGAAGTGGGACTGTCAAAAAATAGCTGTTCCATGTTGGATTTGTTAAAAAATGTTTGATCCATGTTGGTCTGTCAAGTAATAAGTGTTTCATGTAGGGTTTTTAATCTAGGTTGGGTCTTTAATTCATATAGGGCCTGTTAAAAGAGAATTAATCCATGTGGGATCTGTCAAAACAAATGTGATCAATTTAAGGTCTGTCAAAAGAAAGTTCATCCATGTGGGGTCTGTCAAAGATTAGTTAACTTATGAAGGATCTGTCAAAGAGAGTTGATCCATGTGGGGTCTGTCAAAAGAAATTGAATTATGTGGGCTCTGTCAAAAAAGAGTTGATCCATGTTGGTCCTGCCAAGAAAGAGTTGATCCATGTAGGATTTGTCTAAAGTAGGTTTGACAATGTGGTGACTTTTAAAGGAAAGTTGTTCCGTGTGGGGAATGCCAAATGAGAGTTGATCCATATAGGGTCTGTCAAAAGAAGTTGATCCATTTTGGGTCTATCAAAAAGATTTGATCCATGTAAGGTCTGGTAAAAGAGAGTTGGTCCTCACAGGGCCTTTCAAACGAGATTAATTGTTTATATGGATTCTGTTGAAAGGAGTTGATCCATGTGGGTTTTTGTCAAAAAAGAGTTGATTCAGTGAAATCTGTCAGAAGAGAGTTGGTCAATGTGGATCTGTCAAAAGAGAGCTGGTCCATGTGGGTTTTGTTAAAAGAGATTTGATCTGTCTGGTTCTAAAAAAAATTAATGGTTTATATCCATGTTGTATCTGTCAAAAACGGTCGGCCCATGCATATGGGGTGTCTGTCAAAAGGTAGTTGATAATTGTGGGTTTTGTCAAAGGTGAATTAATCTATAAAGTGTCTGTCAAAAGAAAGTTGATCTATGTGGGGTCTGTAAAAAGAGACTTGAGCTATGTACAGCCTATCAAAAGAGAATTGATCCATGTTTGTTTGTAAAAGAGATGTGTTCCATGTGGGATCTGAGTTGGTTGTAATCTATTAAAATTTGAGTGTCAGGTGTTTAAAGAAGGATGTCAAGAAACAGGATCTAGAGAAAATAATTGTTTGTGTTCATAGACCAAGTGGTGAAGGGGAGAATGATCCCTTGTTGGGGAAATTTATAAGACCATGTGATTTTGGTCAATTTTAGGGCTAGGCCTAGCTTCCATTTGTAATTTTAGACAGTTAAAAAGCAGATGTTGCAAAAGCCAAATTATGAACCCACAGGCCTTGTCAATCATACATTTCAATATTTAGAAAATCAATTTCACATAGAACTAATATAATTTGATAGTTATATATTAATATTAAGGTTGATAATAAAGAAAGAGGTCAAGTTTCCAATCATTTTAGAAGAGTGACATTTGGAAATTTAACTAAAATTAAATGTAATTTTTATTCTCTTCTCAATGAGGTAGTTTCCTTAGTCCTTGGTTTTCATGGAAGTTTCTCATTGATACTGACTGGATGGTTGGTCTTCATCTCATATTTTCTCTTTGTTTTTATGATGGACTGTTTACATTTGGTAAGTGACATTGTAGTCTAGTATTTTGATTTAATTTTTATTCTATTATAAAATTACCATAATAAATTCAGCCCAAAAAATAAAGAAATTTTGACTGTCCTTTATTCTGTGATATAAATCATGCTTCAAGAGAATTGGTTGTAATGTTGTTAGAGCCTTTTCTGCATAACAAAAAGTACTATCAGGTAAACCAAAAACACATTGAATACTGCTATTACTTAAACATGTGTTAAGATCCATGTATTAAATAAATGTGGATTTTGTACATTGTATTTTCTTATGCAAACATTCTTAACACTTTAGGAATCTGCTACAATTCCAGTACTGTGAACCCTTATGTAGTAGTGGTTTAAGCATGCCTGACTTAAAGACAGACACGTGTTTGAATCTTATGCTTAGGGCAATACAGTACTGACACCAATGTTTTTATGAGTATCCTTGAAATGAAAATCACATCCCAGTTTATTTTTATCCCTGCAATTTGTTTAGTGTATAATCATTTCCATCCTCAATAACCTGTTATTTCAGTTGTTGTAAGAGGATAAAGAGGCAGATACACCATGTAAGAGTCCCTGATAAAGAGGCAGATACATTCTCAAAGGAAGAAAATATTGGGCCTGTGGGATTCACATGCCTAATATTTTAGTAATTAATTTGCTAGTGGTTAGAATGCCTCATTAGAAAACAGGGAGGTGGAGAATTATTTTATTATTCTACAATTTATTGAGATAATAGTTTAGAAAAAAATGGTCTTTGAGTTTTGTTTGGCTGTCTCCATCCCATAGATGGAGACAGCCATAGACATAGATGTCTCTTTCCATAACAAAAACATAAACAAAAAGCAGTTAAAACTCCTGACCAAAGAATCCCCAAATGATAATCCTATTTGGTGGTTGGTAAAGATCACAGATCTCTGCCTTCTCGCCACAATTATAGGTTCTGGGTTTTATCCCTGGTTCTGCTGAGGTTTGAATCTTTGTTTGAACTTCATTTCTGCCTAAGCTAACTCAGCTTTCCATCCTTCCAAGGTTGGCAAATGAATTCCAGCATCTGCTGAGAGCTAACTTGTGATGGATTTGTGTCCTTTTCAGGGGCAGTCAAAGACTGTTATCTGCTTAGCACTACGTACGAAAAAGCTTTGAAAAGGACTTAGCTTTGTTTAACCAATCAGATTATAGAAAACTCTCAGGTAGTAATACAATAACTCAATTTTCAGTATTTTTTGTGTTTCTAGTTCTCTTGGCACAGTGTTGTTTATTTGCTGAAATTTCACCCGTTCAATCAGACAGGCAAACAATATTGAAATATAGGTAAGTAACTATTTTTACTCGATTTGATAAACTTGTCTGTTTTCACTAAAATACCAAAATGTTCATTTTTTTAAAACAAATATATATATTGTTTGAATCTCTCTTCTGACAGCCAGGTTGCATCAATTTTGGGTGCTGGTGCGTTATTTGTCACCTCTTTGGTCTATAACACAGAGGTAAGTTTGTTTACAGAGATGTTTCTACAGTTTTGTAGAGTGTTGTAGTACGAATGTTTGGCCTATAGAAGTTTGTTTGCATAAACGTTTTGTAGGGTAGAAGTTAGGTTAACTGTGGTATTATGGAAGTTTGAAAGTTTGGTTTGAAAATTTGAAAGTGTTACAGAAGCTATTGTACAGAGTATGGCTGTTTGCTAGTGTGATATGGAAATTCTGAAAATAGTTTGGTACTGTAGTATCAGACCTGCCAACCCATCAGAGCTGACGTGTGGACGTTTGGTTGTGTGGACGTTTGGTTGTGTGGAAGTATGGTTGTGTGGAAGTATGGCTGAATGGAAGTATGGTTGTGTAGGAAGGTTGCGTGGAAGTTTGGTTGTGTGGATGTTTGGTAAGGTAGAAATTTGTTCGGGTAGATGGATTAGTGTCCCATCCAGGGGGAGTCGAAGACTCTCATCCGCTTAACACTACAGAAACGGGAGATAAGTGCCCGCTCCATGGGCCACTCGGCTCGTAAAAGATTTAGCTTAGTACATTTATAGTGTACACACTGCCACAATTCCACTTTACCACAATAATTTTGTAGTTTTTATTAATCAGTTGATTAAATTAATTGTACCATTACTTATTAAATTGGTATGGGTTATTTACTGTATAAAATTATGTTAATGTTGCTACGGCAGTTTAATTGGTATGATTTTGGCCTTCTAACCGCGAGATCTTATGTTCATTACACTGTAGTTCTTACACCAGTATCTTACAGATGGCCTACCAAGGCGACTATATGTAGCTTGACTACTTCCTTTACTAAAATGATATTCCAGACCAAGTAAAAATAAAGATTTTTGTTCGAAGCTTGGGTTTGTTGAAACGTTTTGAACATTTTGTAACCTTTTCTGCCAAATTTGACTCCTTCTATCCTTACAAGGTTTGTATCGTGAGAAACAGTTTCCGCTGCGAGTTTCCACTGTCTGGTGGTTAATGTTAAGTTAGTATCTTTTTATGTATGAAGGAAGCAACAAGAATCATTGTGATGACAAATCAATTCAGTCTAAACAAAAAAAACGGTGGGATATCCTATTTTGCATAGAAATTGTAAAAGTTATGACTTTAATGTCCATTTTGGAGTATCAGACTACCAGTGTGGTAATTAGCTGACGCTGAGCCTTTGATACAACAGGCATCGATCCATATTTGACTGAATAGCTTCAACTATATCTATGATAGCATGATGGGTAGAGTGCCCCTTTTGAAAGCCACACTACGATGAATGTAGAATGGAATAATGTTCAATGAAACTTACCTTCCGATTGTATACTATTTTCTCGAAAATCGTATTAAAGTTAGAAAGTAAAGATATAGGTTTATAGTTTAAGGCATCCGTTTCATTGTCGGATTTGAATATGGCAGTTATTTTTGAGTTCCTGTAGCTCAGTGGGTTAGAGCGTTTAACCGGTAATTAGAAGGTCATGGATTCGATTCCCGTTAGGGACTCAGAAGTTTTTTCTTCTGAGAAAAAGAAGCTTGTGTCAAGACGAACATTTCATCTGTAGGAGTATGTTTGTTAACAATGTTATTATTGACATGTTTAAAGAAGGTTAAAAATAGATCATCAACATTGTTAGATTTTGTTAATAATATGTTTTCCCAGTCAACTACAGAGAGGTTGCTGTTAAAACTTTCTGCCAAGAAGTGTGAGAAGTCTCGTTTTCGAATTAATTTCTTTATATTAAACTTTTTTTTACTTAAGACAAAATACAAAATTGTGAACGTCAGGATCAAACTGTTGACTTTGCTGCCGCCCTAAGAAAATGGGAAACAGTAATGAAGGAAACAGAGTAAACAATGATTTGCTTAATAAACATTGTTCAGATAAAAGATTTCATTGTTATATGTTGCAGAATTTCCATGGTTTCCAAGCTGTGTGTGTTGTGGTTGCTGTTATGAGTTGGTTGTTAATGAGATATTCCGCTACACATGTCCAGGTAGCAGTTGAAGCTACCATTTCTGATAAACCCCATGCAGGTAATACACTAGAATATATTTCCTGCTGTATTTGTTATACTATACTAAAACTCACTGGCAATCACTGTATCCAATAACAACTGCAGAAATCTAACACTCAATCTTTTTACATTTGATTTAATATTTTAATGGTAAATCAAATGTAAAAAGTATTGATATTATCAAATGTAAAAGTATTATATTATAATGTTAGGAAAAGTATTAATATTATCAAATGTAAAAGTATTATATTATAATGTAAAAGTATTGATATTATCAAATGTAAAAGTATTATAATGTAAAAGTATTAATATTATCAAATGTAAAAGTATTATTACTATTTTAATAGTAAATCAAATGTAAAAAGTGAGTAGGCATTAATTTTAATCAATTTTTATTAAAATGTTACAGACTTTTGTTAAACAACAGTATTGTAAAAATTATCTTTGGAAAACTCGTAACCTTGCGTGCATTATTATTTTGTTAGTCTGTACCTCCCAATATGCCGTATTAATGTTTTTTAATGATATAACTGTGATTTTTTTCTTGATTTGAGTACAGTATTTGATTTTAGAGTTCTCAGTCACTGTTAGTTTTGTTAACTAGAACTGTGATTTTTAGCTTTTAACATTTTTGTTGCTTTAAAAAAGTGGCACCCTGTTTAAAAGTGCTAACATGTTTCTAAAAGGTTCCTTTTTTAGTTCATTCATTTGCGTCATATGACACAAAGAATGAGTATCGTGGGGATCGAAATGTGGGCCGGAAGTTGTTGACCGTAGACGGAAATGACAATTTTGACCGCTTACG
>JANCMA020233972.1:0-12865 GCA_024336925.2 Zoanthus solanderi | reverse complement strand
AGAAAAGTAAATTCACTCGCGTTGAGAAGACAATAGATGGTCTTTCAGTTGCTTAATAAAAGAAAAGGAGTTCAAGAAATTAAGTTCGTCTGGGAGTTCTTTCCATAGATCTATTAATATAAATGAAACTGCTTATTTGCCCGTATTAGTTTTTACTTTTGGTTTATAAGGACTTTGTTTTGATGCATATCTAGTATTATAGTTATGCATATTAAAAGACGGAATAACTACTAAGCTTATTCAATAACCCCAAAACATCTTGCTAACAATGGATTCCATCAAGAGTTCATTTCTTCTCTAATTGTTTCGTCAAACGTTAAACAATTTCATTTAGTTTTCATACCAATTTCTGTGATTTCCTCTCTCCTTGCCGTGACCGGTGGCGCTAGTAGTTGATTAATCTTGTTAATAATCCAACTAAACAGACGGCCGTAAAGTCCTTTGGCTGCCGCATCTCGAACATCTGTATAAATGAGATGCAACGAATAACAATGAGTAGCAATAATAATTTAGATATTTGTGTACTGTACTGTAGACTTACAGGTATCCAAAATTGATTAAAGTTGACGTCGACGCTTAACTATCCAGCGACATCATTTAAGTAAAAGACATTTGGATTTTAAAATAGGCAAAAAACTATAGAATCCGAATACGAAACATGACAAGAATAGACTTGGCTTCATTTACTTAATACTTAATAGCTACTAAATACTAATAACTAATAACAATAACAACTAATAACTAATACTTAATATTTACTTTATAATTAATAGTTACTTAATAGAAAACCATTTCGCTTGGCTGGATGTCGAATTTGTTTTTCCGTTTCTCAAAATATAAATACTAAATGCATTTAGTACAAATCTACTCATTATCTATCTCAAATACTGCAATCTGATTGGTTACCGTACTCACTATCTATCAGGTGATAGATAGCGTCTGCGGGATGAAGACAATTAATTCAATATGGCGGCCCTTTCCCGCTTTTCAGAAGACGTTTCGGAAGAGGATTTAAACGCTCTTATTCAAAAAGCAATTCCTGAGAAAACTAAAATAGCAAGAAAATATGGTCTAAAAAGCTCTCAAAGTTAAGAAAAAAAGAATTTTGAAGTATCAATTTGACAGTTTCACTCGACGAATAGTCGTGGTGTATCATTAGCATTGGTTGTTTACCAAAAAAAGTATTGTTGTTTTTTTGTTTCTACTAAAACAATTAGCATACTCGCTTTCAATTTCTATCGCCAATTTCAGTCAGGCGATAGAAATTTCGAGCTTGTATTCTAATTGTTAAATATACATATATATAGCTTTAGGAGCAGAATGAGTCATTGTAATGTGAAAATTTTTGCTTACAAATATCTAGATTCGGAAATTTAGAGATAACCTAGCCTTAATTCACATGCGGCACCTGCAGCTTGATGTTCCCTCAGGCGCCTTTTGATCACACTTCCCCGTGTTAAATTTGTTGTTGAGGTAAGTGCATCTTCTAGTTTGTCTGGTTCAACACCAATCAGCTTCTGAAGGACAATACAAACAGAACGAGTAAAACAAAAAACAGAACGAGTAAAAAAACAAACAGAACAATTAACTAAAGCCATATTTAGAGAGGCTTTTAAGGTCTTTAGGTGTTTACCACGGAGTAGCCACGGTACAATCCACGAGTTCTCCATTGGGCGCCTTTGATTTACTACTGGAACTTCTTTTTGCAATGATTGGATAAACAACTAGGTTAAACATAGAGCAATGTGGTCTCTGTTTCCTTGAGAAATCCACCTCTTTTAAACCCCAAACAAATAGAAATACTCATGGTAAAGAGGCAAAAAGTGTGAGCAAAGGTTCCTCTGTAAGTTTTAGCAGTAACAGATAAAAGATTTACTACTTACAGAAACGGTTCGCAGAGCTCCATGAGCATCACGGATGATTGCTCCGTCATTGTTATCAACATCAAAACAAATGTTACCGAAGTTTAGTACACCAGCCAGAATGGAGAACAAATCCTGTTGTTCCTAAGGATACACAAACAAATACAAACAGCGTTTTTACAGCATTACTAAAAGAATCCTTTTGAGCTTAAATAAAACTTTATTGTCTAACAAGTATCAAGTGGCTTTAGTGCCCATTTTAGTGGATCAAGTACTTAGTAATAGCACGCATGTGCTAGCTACGAGTGCGTTTACCTTTACAGCCAGATCCAACAAACAGAAAACTTTTACCGTTATTTTTGATCTCGTGTGTGGGAGCCTGAGCTGAAACAGCTGTCCATAGGTACTAACATTCAGGCTCACTATCATTTACGGTAGATTAAAGGTGTACACTCTTTTTTTAAATTAAGAACCAGTATAATTTAGCTCAGGCGCAATGTTCTTATTTTATCCTCCATTTCAGGCTCAAAATGTTCTTATTTTGTTCTTAAAGTTACTTAAATTTTCTATGTTCTCCGATGGGGTTAACCGACTCCATGTGTCGTTATACTACGTCTACTGTAGGGTACCTGACCTACGTGTAATGTAGGGTACCTGACCTACGTGTAATGTAGGGTACCTGACCTACGTGTAATGTAGGGTACCTGACCTACGTGTACTGTAGGGTACCTGACCTAAGTGTACTGTAGGGTACCATGACCTACGTGTACTGTAGGGTACCTGACCTACGTGTAATGTAGGGTACTTGACCTAAGTGTACTGTAGGGTACCTGACCTAAGTGTACTGTAGGGTACCTGACCTAAGTGTACTGTAGGGTACCTACCTAAGTGTACTGTAGGGTACCTGACCTACGTGTAATGTAGGGTACCTGACCTAAGTGTACTGTAGGGTACCTGACCTACGTGTAATGTAGGGTACCTGACCTGCAGGGGCTTAAACCATAAATATACATTTGGGTTTAATTATTGTTATAAATGGTTGACGCTTACAGAACATGGATCATATTACCGTACCAAAAAAGAAAGAATGTACAGTAAAGACCCTGAATTTTGAAAAAAGAACCGTTAGCATTACACTGTCGTCGCGGTCTGTTGCTTGTTTGTTGCTGTGCATGTTCCTTTTATTTATTATTTATTCCTCTTTTGTTTTATTTTTTAAAAAATTTTTTATTAAAAACATTTCAGCCTCAGATTGTTCTTATATTATTCATATTTTTCGAGCGATTTCAGCCTTAATGTTCTTATTAAATTTGTTTTAAAAAAAAAGAGTGTATTAAGGCTTTTGTACTGTCTATTCCTGCGATAGAAAGAGCCGGAACGATTGCCGTGTGAGAGGAGTAGATGTTTGTCCTATAAATTTATGAAAGTAAATACTGAAACAAAACAAGTTACAGAACTGCCTGTGAAAAATAAAAGCTTAATAAACAATCGAAATATTTGTTTGTTACTGATTACGTTTAGCAAAACACGAAAAGTTTATTTAAATTCAATAGGTCGAGCGCGCGAGACAATAAAGTCGAAAATTATTCGTGATTCCGAAGCGATCCTGAAAATGTGGACACTCGGACATCCAACCCGATATAGATAGCAATATAGCTACTTGCGCACGCGCAGTAGCTACAAAAGGTGAAACTGTATAATTAATTGAAGATGACAATAATATTGCGCTCACTTTGAACTTTTGCATGACTTTGTTGTTCAGAAAAATATTTGATCCCGGGACAGTGCTTCAATCACTCAAGCTTATAGCATTTAAAACTTTTCAACACATTTTCTATCTCTACATTTTAGATCTAAAAAACCTAAACGTAGTTTATGATTGATCGTAAGTTTAGAGAGAGAAATTAATATAGAGATCAAAAATGTGATTTCGATCTTTATATTTCCTCCCATGTGACTTTGAATTTTGATGAATTGTGATTTTTTAAAATTAAAATTGCTTTCCTCTAGCAACGGTCGAAAACATCTTTAAAATTTCTAACAGAAAATGATTCAAAGTTTTCTATCGCCTGACGACAGCCTTAAACGTTCAGATCGGTTGCCAGGCATCTTTAAAAAAGCCTGGTTAATTTTCATATAACGGAAAAATCTCGAGACGATCGGAATTTAACTTTTTGCCAACCATCCCAGATTTTGCTAACATATCGGATAATTGCCCGGCAGAAGTCTGTTCCAGATTCTCCCGATTGATTACTTTTGGCTACAAAGGAAAAGTTCGCCAAAAACTGGAACTTGATGTTAAGCATAAGTGTAAAAGCATTTACAGCAACATGGATGCCAACGAGCTTATATACTGCATCGGTCTCAAAATTAAACATAGATCTGTGCTCTTTCACTCGTCAATGCAAGGTTTTCCATTATCAAAAACGAAGCCGGCTAAACGAAGAATGAAGAAATATTTTGAAATATTGTCAGTTTTACGCGGTTAAATTGTGCCTATCAGATAGAAACTTATTCTCTTTCGATATATATTATGATAAGTACGTTCAGAACACATTTTAATTGATGGGTTGAAGTTCATTTATTATATCCATAAACGCCATAACAATCGTCTTTGCCTCTTTGGCAACAGACTCGAGATGGTTATCACTTTTTACGCAGCTTCTTTCACTAGAGAACGCTGATGGTTATCACAAAATTTATCAAATGCATGACACGGGTTGCAGAACATTGAATAGATTTCAAAACATGACGAAAACAATGACGAATAAATGCCAAAATCAATCGGTTTCAAGGAAAATCATCTTTCAAAATTGCTTTTCATACTGCAAAGAGAAACCGAAATGTTATCGCATTCTCTTGCGGAAAAATGTTTTTTTTTTTACTTTAGCGGATAAAAGAAACGCAATGAATGTATTTTGCTTGCTCGTTTGAAAACCGCGCATTGATCAACGACAACAAAACATCTGTCCTTTATTAAATATTCGAGAAAGATTCTTCAAAATTTAAAGATAGACGCGAAGCAGGAAAACTTTAAAGGAGTATCTATAACTTAAAACATTCACTAATTCAGACATGCAGTACTGTACAAAATATTGAATAAATGAAAAACTGTCATACACTTCTTGTTAAAATTGTTTTGCTATTTGACTTTATCCGTTGATATTTGGTAGACAGTTTTTTATATCTCTTTAAATTTTAATGTTAAGACGTTGAGAAAAATACATGTAATTAAATGTTATGAACTAGTTAATTTGCGCGCCCGTCTACAGACCGCATTTACAGTATTGGCTTCTTCAGAAAACTACGCTGATTTTTTATGACTTACTGACATTTTAACAGATAAATTATTAGTTTTTCCATCCAAAGCCATAAATATGCTAAACAATTGTCTAAAAAAGATTTTAAGAATGAGGTTTTGTTTTGAAACTAGTATATTTTAAATGATATTCACACGTTCTCATCTCGATGAATATACAAAGAGAGAATAAAAGATATAGTTTTGCTTAATTTCTTACTATAAAGAAAATGTTAAATGTAGGTTATAGCGACATACTCCCACACATGACTCAGCAATAGGGCTCAATAGTCAATAATTTTTTATGAAGTTCATGGTAAAAATTTCGGTAAGAATGGTAAAAATTGCTTTCAGACGACTATAGTTCCGACCAGTTTTACCCTCGTTTTGTGGTTTGATTCTCTTAAAACATTCTAGAAAGCGCAAAAATATCAGAAAATTTCATGACTCAAATTAATTTTAAAGTTACCAATTGCGACGGTAGTTTTTCTTTAATACGTCTGGCTATCGTGTAAAAGATAAAACAAATAAATGCTACTTTGTTGATGAACGATTTTAAGATTTTTCTTTTTAAAAGAATTGCTGTGTTATATCATCACACCAATAAAGCGGGATTCTGAAATAGTCAGATATTTATAAAATGAGTAAGATAAAAATACAATATAGCCTGACTTAATCTGTCGTATATGTTTTGTTTAAGCACGTACCGTAATCTTAGGTTTTTCAATTGAATCTTCTGCTGTGTGCACCGTATCTTCGACTGTCTCCTCGCAAGCAGCAAAAGCCGTAGCAGTTCTCAAAACACTTGCTGCACCGACACTCAGTGGCGTTCCTTTAACTTTCTTGTGCTCGCTCTCTTTTACTTTAACTCGGTTGTTTACATGTTTTTCCGTTTGTTTTTCCCCATTAATACCCGAGACCAAAGAAGCATGTGAGCAGTTTTCAAAAGAAACATTTGGACAATCTCTGTTGCCGTGCAAAACTTGCTCGCTGCCCTGCGAGCTGCTGTTTAGAGCATTCAACGATATAGTTGGATAAAGCGATGGCAAACGGATGGGTCTCTCCGGAGCATTTCTGGTGCGCTTAAATTCAAATTGCTGGTTTGAAAGTCTGGTTCCCGCTCGTCCAGATAGTGGCTGTTTTCTTGTGGCCGGAATTTTAGGGACAGCAAATCGAACCATATCTTTTCAGTAGAATGGTATTAAATCTAGATAATTGATAAAAAGTATAAAACAAACCAAGGATTTGTGTCTAGTTCCATGCTACGATAACACAAGTATCCAGAAAGAACAAGAATCAAACTAAAGTTTCTCGGGCAACAAGGAAAGAGTGTTCCATTGATATGCTCATTACAAACTTAAATCTTAGTTTCTTTTGCGACTTCATTGGCAACATTTGTCTCAGTAACTTTCTCTATTTTTCTCGCATAATCTTCAATCCTTGTATCAACTACTTAGGCAATCAACTTTTCGAAAATACATAAATTCGTTTTGTTTATGTATTACTTAGAAAGGTGTCCTTTCTTCTGTTAGTGACTTCTAACACGTAAAAGTGAAACGTTTTTCTTTCCAGGGTAAATTTGAACATTACCCATTCAGTTGACTGGTTGTTCGATGGGTCTCCAAGAAAAGGTCTGTTGGCTCTACTAGTACTGAACTCTGAACTGAAAGTCTTTGCGAGGCAGGTGTTAAACTTTGATATAAATTATGTTAAGTTATGCACACTTTAAACCTGATTTCCGAGCCAACTGAGAAACATTCATCACTAATTTGTAGCGTTTATTTTAGTGGCCATTCATTCACTCAATGATACATTTTTTTACCAATATAGCGCTTTTTTATTGTTTAAATTCTAGCTATGCTTTCGTTTCGGGATGAAACATTTTCAGAGTAATTAAAATCATTTCGATTTCTCGGTTGCACTTTAGAATCAAACTCCAGGAGGTTCTAACCGTCCAATGAACTAAAATAATTGTTAAAAATTATTTACAGAACGTCTGTAACAAAATTAATTCATTTATTTTGTAACGCTTTCAGTATTTCAGCTTTGCTTTGTAAAATGGTAAATCTTATACCTCTATCGAGCTGAAAAGAAATGTGTTCTTCATTCAAAGAGTGATGCTGTTAAGACTCTGTCCACGACGGTGAAAGTTTGTATATTTTAAACGCAAAGCATTTATTGGTGCTTTTGACTTATTTGCAAGTAAAACAGCTGTTCTCCTAAAACTGCTGACCTCGCGGCATCAGGTTGCTTTTCTAAGTTTTCTCTCGGATTAAAATCTCATTCCCTAGCCTTTTAATATTCATTTTCTACTAAAACATAAGCAGCAAATGGAGAGAAAATCAAAAACCTTTTTTTTTTGAGAAACGTTGCTTTATATATTAAAAAGGAACCTTTGTTTAAAAAAAAAGAAAAGTTTAATTGGTCACCTTGTAGAAAACGTGTGTATGTTTGCCAGTTATATAACATTGGAAACGATATTTATTAAAACAACACAATGTTAAAATGTTTTATTTTTCACTTGCAGCGTTAGACTTCGTCACATGCGAATTTGTCACATGCTTAGAAGATAATAAAAATATTTCTACCCTATATTAAATTGACTACATCAAGCGTTTAAAGGTTTATACGCTGGTATATAAATAATTTATTTAACAAACCTATAAATACACACTTTTCTTTTTATAAGAATCATCCTTTTTCCCCGAGCCTCGTGATTCTTAAAATGTTGACATTTTGAGCCTTATATAATTCTTAAATAATTCTTAAATAATAGTTTCAAAATAGGTGAAAAGCAGTGAAACCAGAGTGGTCGAGGGATCGAGCCTCAGTATTCTCAGTATTCTCAGTATTCTTATTCTTAAATCCGAAATCTGAGCCTCGTGATTCTTATAAACTGGATTCTTATAAAAAAGTGTTTAAGCGAGAGAATATAAGCAAATATAATATTTGGAAGAATACTCAAGAACATCAGAATAGAACCATTTAGTAAGAGTTTCTTCATTTAAAGCTAGTATTTGTTGGTTTTAAGACCTTCAGCGTCCCAGTTGGCTCATTACGTGAATTGCATCTTTATGTCCACAAAAGCACCTGACAAGTTGACCGCTAACTGACTACTGCTGTGCAAATTTTTGCACAGCATTTTGGCGGCGCTCCAATTTGTCTTTATTTATATTTTTTATTATCTAATGATCCAAAACAATTTGATCATAAATCATATATATAGAGAGAAGTTTCATGTATTCCGATGTTTCCGTGGTACAGTGCTCGACAAAATAGTAGAGCGTGATGTATGTTTGGGTAAGGGAAAAAGGAGAGAATAAACTCCTAAAGAGGGAGTTAATTACGGAAGAGGCTTGTCGGAATGCCACTGAAATTATAGTCTCTTTTTCTATATCCATATCCATATCTACATCTTACATCTTACATCTTACATCTACATCTTAAAATTTTACATCTACATCTTAAATCTTACATCTACATCTTAAATCTTACATCTACATCTTAAATCTTACATCTACATCTTACATCTACATCTTAAATCTTACATCTGCATCTTACATCTGCATCTTAAATCTTACATCTACATCTTACATCTACATCATACATCTAAATTTTACATCTTCACCTGACGGCTACATCTACATCTTACATCTACATCTACATCTTACATTTACATGTTACATCTTAAATCTACATCTACGTCCGTGTCTCTGTCCACGTGTCTATTCTATGTCTACGTCAAACGTTTCAAAGAATATAATATATCTGCTGCACAAATGAATGGGATAGACACAAGGCAAATGCTAAGAGGAAAGAGGGGAAACATGCGAGAAAACGCAGAAAAAGCAAGTGAGTGGCATTTTCGGAGTATGTTTTAGGCTCGTAAATATATAACACTTTAACTAAATATATCACTGTATTAACAAACTAAATAATTAATGATGTAGGCAATCACTATAATAGCCTGTAATTAACATATGTATCGATCATAAAAAACAGTCCGTGTCTTATAAATTGGTGCCGACTCCCCGGAAAAAAGATGCCGAACGAAAAATTTTCAAGATTAAAAACCATCCGAGCAACGTACACAGGCCACTGTACACGGGACGTGAAAAAAGCTGAACGTTTTTTAAACGCCATCGACAAAATTGATGTAGCAGAACTGGTCGCTCTTGCTGACAGATTAAACCGCCGCATGGAAGAAATCACTGTAATGGACAATCAAATCCAAGCACTAATAACAGACTCAAACGAACTAGAAAAGGAAATCGAAGACGCACTACTATTTCAAGACGAGATTTCAGTTTGGCGACATCGGATTATCAAGTTTACCGACGCAAACAAAACAATGAAGCAATTTCAAAATTATAGTAAGTTAAGCCACACACCAAAATTTAATATTAAACTACCAACTATCAACATCAAATCATTTAATGGGGATCCGTTCGTTGCAATGGTTAACATTTTGGGTCTCTTTCAATGCCACAATTCATATGAATAATGAGTTAAGCGCAATCGAAAAAATGACATATCTTACGGGAATGCTAGAAGGAGGAGCCGCGCGCACAATCGCGGTGTTGCCATTAACAACGGACAATTATGTGCGAGCAATTGAACTTCTAAAAGAACAATTTGGGAATTCACAAACCCTAATTAATGCTCATATGGATGAACTTGCGAAAATATTCCCGCCAAGTATCAGTGAAACAAAACAATTACGAGAGTTTTACGATAATAGTGAAAACAACATAAGAGGGCTATATTGAATCATTAGGAGTTTCTCCACATACCTACGGTAATTTACTTATACCAATCCTCCTCAAAAAATTACCTACCGAGTTTTGTTGCTTACTTTTTCGAACGCATCCAAAAGCAGTCGGTAACCTTAAGGAATTGAGAACAGCTTTACGTAAAGAAATAGAAACTAGAGAAAAGGGTTACAAGCTTACATCTCCAAAAACATCGATGGCAAGCACACTTGTCCCAACCATCGATGCATTATTCACCGGTGCCGGTAATCACCAAACAACACTCGGGAAACGAGTTGACCAACGATTTAAAACATGTGCTTATTGTAACGGTAATCATCCCGCTATAAAATGCAATAAGCTCAAAACGTTGGAAGAAAGACAAGAATTTCTTCAATGCCAGAAACGTTGTTTCAACTGCTTAGGAACTAAGCACACAAAATCACAATGTTTTTCCAAAACTCGATGTTTCAAATGCAAGGGAAAACACCACACTTCTATATGCAACGATACTAAAGAACAATGCACAATAAGCAAACAAGATAAAAAACATCCCACAAACCCCGATCAGCAACCAAAGAATCAAACCAGTAATGAAACCTACCTGGGCGTGAGTCATACATCTCATCCCAGCAAACACATCTTGATGCAATCAGAAACAGCACAAGTTGGCAAACACGTCAAAGAACACCACTTCCCAGCCCGTCTTCTCTTTGACACAGGAGCACACTGAAGCTTTATCACGCAAGACATGCGACATAAACTAAAGCTTAAAACACAACGAAAAAAGTTACTTAATGTATTCACATTCGGCAAAGATGAAAGCAAAAGCACCTCATACGATGTCGTGATGTTCAACCTACAAACAAGAGATGAGGACATCAACGTCACAGCCCTCGTAACGAACACAATTTGTCCATCATTAACCACCCCAAAGAATATTCAATTACCCGCAGACTTGATGAGTCTAGAACTAGCCGACCCATTATTTACAGCAGAGGAACGACAAATTGATATCCTTATTGGAAACGATTACTACAGTCACCTGATCACCGGAAACACAAAGATATCATAAGATGAAAACTTTATGGCCACTGAAAGCAAGTCCCGATCCACAGTCCCTACTCTCACAAGTCACACTCCCAGATCCTGAATCACAAGTAGAACGCGATTCCGAATATAAACCACATGACACTTCAACTAAAGATCTCAGCAAAACAGCCCAATACCATCAAAAGCTAAAAATATCTAACCAATCTAAGAGAACATCATTCTGCTCTAAAAAGGAAAACATTATCTGGAGCGTCCATAATTGAAGGAAAAGTCGTCATCATTCACGATGACATACCCCGCAATCGATGGAAAATGGGAGTAATTGCTATACTCCTTCCTGGAAAAGATGGATTGGTACCTGCAGTCACCTACGTACTAGTAACGGGAAAAGTATTTCTCGGCCAATTGAGAAACTGTATCCTTTAGAGATGTCAGAAGTACAAGGAGAAATCAAAGAAGATTAGAATGAAGCAGCTAATGAAGATAACAAAATTACAGACAAGCCTCCAACACGTATTGCAGCGGAAAGGGCTGTACAAAGGATTAAAGAACTTTATGATTAACTCAACTTTGCTGCCCCGGGAGGATGTCGTAAATATATAACACTGTAACTAAATATATCACTGTATTAACAAACTAAATAATTAATGATGTAGACAATCACTATATATAATAGACTGTAATTAACATATGTATCTATCATAAAAATAAAGAACACACGCTGAAAACAGTCCGTGTCTTATAAATAACTAGCCCTTGTTGGGATAATGGTGTTAAATTTTGTGTAAATTGCACATTAAGCTTAGACGCGAGTCCACCCAATTTTGCTCAAGCGACCGCCACCCAAAACTAACCAGTATGTTCAGTGTGACACTTGCCAGAAGGGATCAGAAGTTGACACTATCCATGCATCTCGCCGCTCATCTCAGCTGGACCATCTTAACTCTTTGGTCCGAGATACTGCTGCAACTGGGGTAGAACTAGGGTTTTAAAAGTATGCGCTTTCCATATGGATGCTTGACTTAACCCTCACATTACACTTTACAAAGCCAAGTGTGCGGTTTGCTTTAGATGTAATTTTGCTAATGGTGGTTAGATTTCCAATCGCTATAGAAATTAGATTCCGAGGTACTTGCAATTGGTATTGTATTATCTTCACGACTTTGCCAAGTAAACTTGTAGGATATATATACTGGCATTAGATTTAAACAGACTATGCCCGTAAGACCTTAAAAAGTTCGTGCTCAAAAGTTTCCAAGCACAACCTGTTCAGGTCTAACTGTCATTCAGTTACAATTCTTTTCCTAATTATATTGAGAAGCTCATTCTTTATAAAATTGTTAAAAATAGGCGCTTTTCTAGCGCATGTGGCTACTGCAAGTAGAAATGTATATAAATGCGAAAGTTTACTACAAATAGAAGCATTTTGAACGATTTTTTCTTCACAATTCTATTAGATTTTTTGTGAAACAAAACAGCTGTAGTTTGTGATACTTTCCACATGTTTATATCGGTAAACAAAAAATCCAGATAATGTGAAATGAATATTTTTTTAAATTTTATCGAATTGTCAGTCCGTAAACTTTAGGAACTAAAATGACGTTTCGACTCAAAAATACGAGTTGCGCTCAAGACACGCAAAACAAAAACCAGACTTTAAGGGAAAGTTTTTTTGATAACTTTTATTACTTTTGTTTCTTGTAATTGTACAGTAAAAGTTTGCTTCAAATTTGAACATATGCTTGAGAAGTTTAAATACACCTATCTAATTTATTTATTTGGCTGACTTGAACTCAGGCCCTGTCCACACTGTGCCGGATAAAGTTGTATCCGCAACTTTATTTATTCGGATACGCCTTCCGTCCACACTGATCCGGTCGAATCCGGAACAATTTTTCACC
>JANCMA020233971.1:0-22815 GCA_024336925.2 Zoanthus solanderi | reverse complement strand
CCCCTCCCCTCCCCCTCTCCTCTGTATGCATTGCTTGAAAAACTTAATTCCTTTGCAATTGTATATTGCTTCAGACGTTAATGAATGTCAACCATTCAAGAACCGTTGTCATCCAGTAAATGGAGAATGTGTCAACACTGTGGGCTCATATCGATGTCGCTGTAAAGCAGGATTTAAGGGAGATGGTATTAACTGCAGACGTAAGTTACCAAATTGCTCTGAGTAAATCAATACTTAATTTTTCATCACAAACCATTATCAAGTATTGATAGCAAGTATGTGCAAGTAGCGAAATTGAAGCCAGTGGATTGGCCACTAAGTTCTGGTATGTAGCAGGCACCACTCCTTAAATCTACCGTAAATAATAGTGAGCCTGAATTTTAGTAGCGGTTGACAGCTGTTTGGTCCATTTGGGTCTTGACATGGCATAGGCCCAGGTTCCCATAAAATATTAGTTGTAGTAATGCTTGTGCAATGTGGCTATGGATAGCACGTGTGTGCTATTTGCTAACTTCAAGCCGCTAAATTTGGCGCTAAGCCACGAATCATCAAAATTGTTTGATGAAAATAGAAACAATGAGTGACGAAAGTTCTTTTGAAATTGAAGTTTGTTTACATCTTTTTTATTCACAGCAGACGGCAGTTGTGGTGGTCAGCGGTGTGATCGTAACGCAAGATGTTTTAAAGGACGATGTATTTGTAACAATGGTTTCCAAGGAAACGGGCTGAGATGTGACGGTATACTGCAATAGCGTAAAACCTCGAAAATAAGCCCAGTGAGCATAATCTCCAAGAAGAAGCCCACACCCTCCCCCTTTTGAGTTTTCAAAATTGATCTCGAAAGCCCAGAGTATACTTTGCGAAAGTAGTCTCGAGAAGAAGCCCATTTCGGGAAAAAAAAAACACATGAAAGGGCGCTAAAATTAAAAGAAAAGAAGCCCATGGGCTTGTTTTCAAGGTTTTGCAGTATTTGTTAATAAAACACCTTAAAATGAAAACCAGTTCAGTGGTTTGCTGTTTATTTTTTTGTGAAATATCTGAAACCGATTGAAATTTTGTTTCACAGATACTGACGAGTGCAAGCCTGGTAACCGAGTATGTGACGTCAACGCAGATTGCGCTAACGTGATTGGTAGTTATTTTTGTCAATGTCGGAGAGGATTCACTGGCGATGGACGGAGATGTGTTTGTAAGCGTTGTATCTAGTTCTTTACAGCATAATAAAGAGGGTGCTCTCATAATTAAAGGAGACTGGAACTTCAAAATTTACTTTTTGTCGTTTGAACCATTAAGCATAGAAGAACAACTATATAAAGTTTTTTTAAACGGTTAGCTTAGCAGTTCAGAAAAATTTGAGGTTTTGTAACAAATCGACAAGATTTGATCTGCTGTTCAATATGTCATTTCAGCGGTTGTTTATGACGTAGGTTACGATACTAGAAAGATAAAAAAGAGGAAAAACCATGTTTTTTTGTGCGGCTTTTGGCTGTTATAAAAGAAAAATTCTTTGCAAGATATAGATCGCCAGAATATATATTAAATCTCTGAATATCGTAAACTGCACCATACAATACCGCTGACAATCTCAGTAGCAACCACGTTATCAAACCTTTTCTAGAGAGTTTTCTTCGTTTCTACATTTAATTTTTCAATGTAATTTGACTTCAATTAAAACAAAAACTTCACACAGTTAATCTACTATACCTATAGATTCAAACAAAACTAGGTTAGTTTCAGCACTCAATTCTCCTTTAACCTTTCAATGTTACGGGAAATTCTTTGTTCTGCTCTGAAATGAAACTAATTGCTAGGATAGGGTGCACCAGTATGAAAACTAAAAAAAATTGACTTCCTGTTGGCCGGCAGGTGTACTTTGCAGAAAGCTGAAAGGGGAATCAGGTTGGCGTAGTGGTCATCAGTCGCGCTTTCCACCTTCACGACCTGGGATCGATTCCCAGGTTCCGCATGTGGGCTGAGATTTGTCGATCTCAATCTAAATCTAACTTTTTCTCCGGTTTTCCTCTCTCTGCAAATTCGACTTTCACGCCCAGATCTGAGCCGTCGAGCGATCAAATATTAGCCTCTGGCTATGAAGATGGGCAATCACTTCCTTCGCAATTGACGTTAAATTAAGTATTTAATTATTTTTTGCTGAATGCAGAAGGCGACTTCAGTATACTAGTATACTGGCTCTGTTTGTCTAATGATATGCGAGATTAGCCATTGGTTAGACTTGTAGCTTCAAAATATTTTACTTGTAAGTTAACGTTTTTGTCGCGAAAGCTTCAGAAGATACTGCACCAACAAACATTAGTTGAGAAATTTTCATTTCATAATCTCTGTTTGACATATTTCAACCTCACGATCTTATAAAAACGGTCATTGTATGAAAAACTGTAGCTGTGATATTAATTCTACGTTTTAAAAACAAAAATGTAAAATGTGAAATATTAGTTTGGTCTTTTGTTTATTAAAGCTGATGGCTCGTGCAACGGGATTCGTTGTGACCGTAACGCAAGATGTGACAGAGGAAGCTGTGTTTGCAACATTGGTTTCTTAGGAAACGGTGTTAGATGCGAGGGTAAGAAAACCACAGACCTCCGAGAACCTATCAACCCCTTAGCATTAATACCTTGATATTCTAGTTAAAACCTAATCATAGCTTATAATTACCATTAATGTGATATTTTGTTGAAAACCATGAGACTTAAGGGGTCTGCATCAGAGTTTAAAAATTTGTTCCAGTTATTCATTGAGTAACAAGAAAGAGAGAAGAGAAGTTTTGCATGTAATGGCAGTAGAATTTCATCCCGGGCTGAAACGGCTAATATATTGCGTTCACGTTGTAATCTGAACATCGAAACTTTCAAATTGTTATGCGCTGTCTTGTTCAAAGAGGGCGTCCCGATAACTTAACACACCAAGTGAATGTACCTTGATGAAATGCATAACAAAAAGATTGGTAGTTATCCATAGTGTTCAAATTTCCTTCAGATAGTACAGCTTGTTACCATCGATTATTTTTCTGCATCTACTGCATCAAGAGACCACTTATTTGGGGAATCTGGATTCGGTGAGATGAAGAACGAAGCACATTAGCCAATTAAATTTTTGGAATCATTCCTTGGACATCCGAAAATTCTTTTTCCAAGAACAATCTGGTACATATTTTGCCACCGTTGCTGCGTGCGCCTGTTCACAACCAAAGTGACCTGTTTTTTAATTTCACCGTACTTTACGAGCTTGAATATATCTTTGTTTTCGATAAAGGTTGCTTTTCCGAGCTGAAAAATGATCTGTTATAGCCAGGTTTCGTTTGGCGGGTTGCATTCCGCAATTTGACGGGCTGAAAGGAAACCAAAATTAAATGCCATTAACAATGACGGCTAAGAGAGAATAAAAGCAATTGTTTTCAAAAGTTTAAGCTTTCTAGCCGCCATTTTGTTGTTGTGATTTGAAAATTTTTTCCCAAAAGTTTGAATTTCGCCCTGGGCTGAGTTTTGTCATATAATCAAAAGAAAAACTTAACCCTTCCCCGGCCTGAGATCTCAGCCCGGGATGAAAGCTTTCCAAGCAATCGGGCTTTGTACTTGTACAATTTTGAAATATCCATTGGCTTGTCTTTACTATTTCAAATTGTCTTTTAATCTGCTTCTTTCTCGTGTGATTTCCAGTTTTGAAACTTTCTGAAACAAAACTACTTGTAGAAGGATATTAAGGGGAGACAACATTATGAATAAGCTAGAATGCTGTTAAAAACTTTAATAATTTTCATTTCTTACTCAATGAAGTGCCGAAATTCTTTATTAGCGTGAACTGATCAAACATTCTTTGGGTATTCAGACATCAACGAGTGCGACGAAAGGCCACCGTGTGGCATTAATGCTGACTGCTTTAACATGGTCGGTAGTTACCAGTGTCGATGTAAGAGTGGTTTCATTGGGGATGGACGAAGATGTGTTTGTAAGTTAAATTGTTTTTTCCTCTTTCTCCCTTTTTGAAGTTACAACCCTGGAGTGATTGCCTCGGTTTACACATAAGTTTCAACTTTTAACAAACAAGAGGCTCATTAAGCCTTTACTCGTGGTACGCGTGGGACCGGGGACAAATCCCAAATATGGCAGTCACTGGACCGAATCGCTAATCGCAACATGAAAAAAAAAGAAAAAAGAAAAAGAAATCGAACCCAATCGTTGACTCGTGGTACCACGAGTAATTAGTTGTTATGTTGTCTTTCTTTTTTTTGTGCTATATGTTGTCAAATAAGGTGTTTTCTTTTAAAAAAGATTTAGTCGTTGCAAGAACTTTTTTTGCTCAAGTAAACGAGCAAAATCTTCTTTCCTCGTAAAAGTGTAGCGCAAGATATTTTTTCTTATTATAGGTATTTTTTGTTTCAGTGCTCTCGATAAAAAACGGTTTACCCTTCAGAACCGACTTTTCACCCTTTCATTAGTTCGTATAGTTTTTCTTATGAAAATAGCAGCATCTATAAAGGTTTGACCTCAAAGTTAAACAACCTATCTGTGTCCTGGTACAAGAGGTATGGCTAACACCACTGTTCTTTAAAAGAACTCGCCTAGATTGGGATTGAGGGTGCGTCGTCTTAATCGACTTATCATGACGGTTTAGCAGAAGAAATGTAGTAAATTTGACTGCAGTAACAATATTCTTTAGTTTCATCATTTTTAATTGGTACTTACATGTTCGAGGCGTCTCGCCTCTTCTTCAGAGTGTAGCCGTTAGCCAAGCAAAAACATTTAAATACAATCTTTGCTTGAATATTTAATCACTTTCAGTTTAGTACAACATTATTTGATATTCTAGTTTCTTTAGCTATAGATTGTATTTAAATGTTTTCGCTTGGCTAACGGGTAAACTTGGCACAGCAGTAAAACAGGGAAACATCCCCTAGATTGCGTGCACTTTCGGCTCTGAAAGACTACCTGCCCTTCAGTCGACCCCCTCTTAAAAATTCCTGGTGACGCCTATGATAACTCTTTAATGCCTGGTGAAAATAAACAGCAACGGCTCTCTGTCTACCAATGTATTTCGCAAGCCAACACACACGGATCAATACCTTTAATTCAGTTCTCATCATCCCCTAATACACAAGCTGGGCGTGGTCCGCACCCTCGAACATAGAGCAAACACCTTAATCAGCGACCCGGATGAGTTACAGAAAGAGAAAGAGCACATCAGGAAAGCATTAAATCTATGTGGTTACCCAAATTGGGCCTTTCACAAAGCAAGTTTGTCACAACGAGAATATCATCGACAGGTACATGAACAGAGAGCTGGACCAAGTATATCGAGAAATATCCGGATTACTATCCCGTATATTGCCAGTGTCTCTGACGCTATCAAGTCAACTTTCAGAACCTTTGGTATCTCCACCTCCTTCAAGCCTTGTAACACCCTGAGACAGAAACCGGTGAATGTAAAAGACAAGCCTCGTAAAGAGAAAATATCCCATGTTGTATATGGAATTAAATGCGGATCAGAGAACTGCAGTGAAACATACGTTGGAGAAACTAAGCAAGCATTGGGCACGAGAATGGGGCAACACAAAAGGCCTAGTACAATCGAGGCTCAGAACTCTGCTGTTTTTAACCATTTAAGAAGCTCGGGCCACTCCTTCGATTTAGGTGATGTCAAGATTCTTGACAAGGAGGAAAATTGGTCAAGACGAGGAATTAAGGAGGCTGTGTGGGAAAGAATTGAGAGCCCCTCACTAACAAGAAAGGAGGTTTACGGTTTGTGCTGTCGCACACGTGGGACCGTGCGCTACCAGACGTCCCGGGTCAGCTATCACGTGACACTTATGTGTCACAAGCTGACTCGACAGAATCCTGAAGAAGGCCGTGTGATTTGGCCGAAACGTCGATCGTTCATATATATCAGTTTCAGCTAGAGATTTATTATTTTTTACTTATTTAACAAATGAAGTTTGATACACTGAGCTTGCTTCCACACTGTTGTTAGTTTTTTTATATTTAGTCCTGTACGATCTTATGATGCCACAAAAAGAAAAGTTGGGTTTGTAGATCTAGGTAAACCGGACCATCGCTTAATAAACGAAGTGCAGCACTGTAAAGAGTTTGGCAAAGCTGAAAAGGTCAGCGACCATGAGCTGCCAAATAAAGTTTGGTACAATGTAGAGAGAGCGAGCGAGGGAGAGAGAAAGACTTTTGAGAAGGGAAATTTGACCGAGTTAGAATAAAGTTTAGAAACAGAACTGTTCAAGGGTGGAAAATGCGACAAAAATGTAACGCAAATCAGCTCATGCTCGCGTTTCCCGCAGGCCCACTCGAGCTAATTCTCATTTTATTATTTTGTCGTTCGTTCATGTCTTTGTGATTTTTAAGCTGTTGCGTTCATCAAAAAACGTGATTTAACTTGTTTAAACTATTTTGAGTAAAAACACGTAAGTTTTGTGATCAAAAATCCGACCAAGAATGGGAGGTGCTCGATTCCGCCGCCATGGGCAGCCTATGCTCAAAAATAGTTTATTTGAACACCATAAAAGGACTAAATTATCCGCCTGATTTTATTGGTCTGATCCAACCGCACAATATCAATCAGCTTCTTGATGTTCACGGATTTATATCCAAACAGTTTAACAGTTTCTTCCTTTTTTTGACTTATGGATACTCCGTAGTGTAGCAGTGAGTTATAGCTGGGACTTTCTCATTTTTGACTCACAGATACTCCATAGGAGTAGCAGTGAGTTATAGTTGGGACTTTCTCATTTTTGATTCACAGATACTCCATAGGAGCAGCAGTGAGTTATAGCTTGGACTTTCTCATTTTTGACTCACAGATACTCTGTAGGAGTAGCAGTGAGTTATAGCTTGGACTTTCTCATTTTTGACTCACAGATACTCCACGGGAGTAGCAGTGAGTTATAGCCGAGACTTTCTCATTTTTGACTCACAGATACTCCATAGGAATAGCAGTGAGTTATAGCTGGGCCTTTCTCATTTTTGACTCACGGATACTCCATAGGAGTAGCAGTGAGTTATAGCCGGGACTTTCTCATTTTCGATTCACATTTACTCCATAGGAGTAGCAGTGAGTTATAGCTGGGACTTTCTCATTTTTGACTCACAGATACTCCATAGGAGTAGCAGTGAGTTATAGGTGGGACTGAAGCAAATCAAGGCACACATCAACGTGAACGACAACCTTAATCAGCAGTTTTGGAAAGCTCGCCCCATGGCTCTAGCGCGGAAACATGCTGCAGAAAAGGCTATAGATGACCTTGAGGCTAAAGGTGTGATTTAAGAAAGTAACACACAGCGAGTGGTCAGCGCCCATTGTGACCCCAGTGAAGAGGGACGGAACTGTTCGAGTCTGCGGAGACTTTAAAGTGACCATCAATCATCACCTTAAGGTTGATGAGTACCCTCTTCCTCGAATAGATGGGATTTATGCTAATCTCAGTGGAGGAAAAGAGTACAGCGTCGTCGACTTACAACAAGCGTACCTCAAGATGGAACTCAACACTCATCGAGGCCTTTACCAATATCACTGTGTTGTAATAATGACACAGCCACTAAATAGGGCACTATGGCCTCGCGGGTCAGAGGGACTAAACCCGTACTAAAACCCTTAAAAAAAAAGAGTGAGCCTGAATGTTAGCAGCCGTGGACAGCTGTTTCGGCCTTATTGGGCCTCATCAGCACGGCGAAGCTATCAAACAGGCTCAGATTCCCACAGAAAATACAAAATAAGCATAACGCTTCTACCTTACCAATATCAGTAATTAAATTCATAAATTTTACACCGTAGTGAATGAATTTTTTTAAAAAAACTGACGTTTCGGACTGTAGTCCTTCGTCGGAGTGTTGTTTTGTCGGAGTTTTTTTTTTTTTTTTTTAGTTCATTCACTACGGTGTAAAATTTATAAATTTAATTACTTGTAAAACTGTTTCTTTATAAACACCGACGCAGCATTCCATTTATGACATTAAATGACAGAACGGGTGATGTAATTGTTAATCCTTATATAGGCAGGAGAAAACAGAAAACAAAAAGCAGCCCCGTTTAAAGGGCGGATTGCCACAGGCAACCCAGTAAAAAGTGAACTGAAATGTCTCAGCGTGTACTTTACGTTTGAAAACCATTCGAACATGAAGTTTTTTCTAACATTTTGGTTTTTTTCTCTTTTACGGCAATCTTCATCAGTTCTGACACTTGCACTTCTTTTCGCCATTTTTTTTTCTGTAAGTTCTACAAAGTTGGCTCCACCAACTCGTAACTTGCCAAGTGGTTGATGTCTAACCAATTTCAAAAAATATAAAACTTCAGGAGCAAACCACCCGTACTCAACATGCGCACAACCGGCTTCACCTATGTAACAACAATGCAAGTTGCAACCGTGGACAGGTACAGCTTTTTACTGAAAGCAATGATCAAACTTGAAGTGTGAGTTCAGAGAACTGCTTTAAGGCTGAGTTCCCCTGGAAAGCATGTGGGAGCTTGGTTGAGGTATGCAAAATGGTATGCAAAACGATTTTTTAAGCAATGTTTCTAAAGATTTTGGTTTTTGTAAAGCGTATTAATTTTTGCATTAGAAAATGTATGCTACTTGGGGATCTGTAACCCAAATATGAGCGCAAAGGATGATTCTATCTGCAACTATTAAATGAGTTATTAAGTGCAGAATAACTATGTCCGATTGAAAAATTAAGTTTAAAAGTTGGTGATAGTTGTCACTCACCCTTAAAAAAGAAACCCTCTGTTTTTTTTTAAGAAAAATTCGTTTTTAAGAACAACTTCATTCGAATCGGTTGATAGGGGGACACTTTTATCAGCTATTTGTTCCTTTATCAAGAGAAATTTCTAATACCATGCTAATCAGTTGTTGGTTCTCCTGCAGGTTTCGAACTTGACAAGTTTGAAATTATGTTACTTTAAAATTGTTTCAAAGGCTTGGAAGAAGCTACAGTTATCCCTTTAAAACGTTGGATATCAATATTTCAAGAATCTGAATTTCAAAAGTTTCCAAGGATTGTGCTCCCCGAGCCCCCTTGGGCCGAAGTTCTTTTTAATTTTTTCTTAATACTGGATTTCGGTTTTACCTTTTAAAAATATGTGTTGGACGAAGAGTAGTCTGAATTGAGTTATAGCACCGCAGAAGAGTGCTACCTCGCTGATTGAGCTCACTATGCCGGCCGTGGGACCTTTCCAACTGTGACGCAACTGCAGGCTTCCTCCCCACCCCTTACGGGACGGTGAGTCATTTACCCTTTGCCATTCGCCAAGCCTGTTTCTAGTGAACCCACCTCTCGAGTTACGAGAATGTCCATCTAGGACTGAACCGACCTTATCTCAGACCTTCCCAGGGGTATAGTTGGGCGGAAGCACAGAGCTCCCCGGTAGTGACCCCTTGAGCGAGCATTTCACCCAACACACTTTCTTTTACAAGACAGCACCAAATTTATAAGATACATTTCAATAAAAGTGACAGTTATGGGAGTATTAAGTTGGTTGCTATTGTTGTTCGTGCGGTGCTCCAGTTCAGACAAATTAAAGTTTGGATTGGAAAATGTCCTAAAAAAGAAATTATCGTTCTTGAAATCATATTAAGCAACGGGGATAAAAAAAAAACTAGTAATGATTGTCACGCATGCGCAGACGATGTTTTTCTAATCAACTTTCCCGTAGTAACAAAGATTTCAGTTCTACCGCGTTTTAAGAGAATAGGACAATAAAGTGAAAACACTTGAAGGAACAATAGCAATCACAAATCTTAAAATTACATCTTGATATCGAAGGCTAAGTTTCCAACCGAAAGGATATAAACTAGTTATGAGGATGGGTGAAGAAGACAGCGATGCGTTCAGCAACGCGTTTGTTTATAGATTTAAATTTAATAGCAGCTGCCAGTAATACCAAATGCAATCAGAAACAATATCAGTGTAATTGCTGTCGTTGAATGAACAATGCTTACAATGTAATGAATCAAGAATTCTGCAAATTTTTATTCGTATGACTTGTCATACTAATTTACGGCAATATTTTCTGAGATCGTGATCAGGAGACATGACATTGTTCCGAAAATGCTTTATAAAAAGCTAACAACCACATGCATAACACGTGCTATCTCAGATTGTACGTGTCGAATGAAATTCTGATTTTTTTATGAATGACACGTAGTAAATGCTGTTTGATTTGTAACTTTTGTAGCGATAGTTCTTTAAAACTAGTATACCTAAAAGGTAATTAAATGCTGCCTTCAAGCAGAGATGACAAACCTATAATTAACAATTAGACCTCGAGGACGAATGGACTCGTAGTCCATGAGGCCGAGAGGTCTAATTGTTTTAGTATAAACCTACTAATTGGTCAAAAAGGATGTACAAATTAAAATATCGATGAAATCCTCTGATATTATAGCAAAATGGGGCTAATTACTATTTTGATCCGCCATCTTTTCTCTACTAGTAGGCTATCACAAATATACCTCTAGTAGAGTATCCAATCAGAATGCCGGATGCGTGTTAGACCGTTAGTAGGTTTATACTAATTTAATTTTAGACTTACCATTGGGCGCGCAAGGAATATTAGTTAAAAATGTTACCAACCACTGATGCTTTGCATTTTGAACTTTTGAACGCCTGCATGCACCAAATAGGATGCTGCCTAGCTCGCTCCCATCAGGCAACCATTCACTACAAACCTAACTCCAAAAATGTTATTCAAAATCTTTACAAAATTGAGTTTCCGCCGGAAGGCTGAAGATAGCATTCAGTTCGAATATAAAAAAAATACGGCTCTAATCTAATAAAGTAGAAGTAATCATAGATTAGTGAAGTGCGCCGCATTTTAAAATTATTTTTTATTTAGCTGGTACTGGTAACCTCACCCACTAAAATGCATAGTGTTACATCCGTAGATTCTATCTCAGCTAACGTGATGGAACGTGCGTGGAATACAGAATCGGAGGTTCTAAGGATGAAATCCCGATGGTATGGGTCGACATTATCAGAGATGGCATGCGCATCTGTGGTATGGATGTAACCGCTCTACATTCTTATCACCGCTTATTTCAGACTCCGGTTTCTGTAGCGTTAAGCGGATGAGAGCAGGCGCAGATCCATACCGGTTCCACCGTTTTACGGAAATCGGTCATAAAGAAAAAAAATAAATAGATGCGTAAATAATTTTGATAAAAGTAAACTGCAAGTTGTCTGACTGACTCAAAAAGTCAGGAAAGGGCACTTTAGGTAGTTAAAATTGAAAAAATTTCCCGGCGGAGCATGCCCCTGGACCCCCCTAGGAGCTTGTGCACACCTTCGGCGCTCGTTTTCCAGTAAATCGGTCAACATTTTCCAAGATCCGCGCCTGGATGACTTTTCCTGGACGGGACTCTAATCCACCGCAGATTAGCTCCCAGCAGACGTTGGTACTCATTTAGTACCCCAGCAAGATGGAGAGCTGAGTTAGCTTAGGCAGAAAAGAAGGTCGCACAAATGTAAGATTAAAGTAAAAACTAAAAAAGATATTATTTTAATATTTATATTACGGCCTTCGATGCACACTGACGAACTGACAGCCGTTCGCAATAGGTGAGAACATAATCCACCATTGTGCAGTACTAAACTAAATCAGTAAATGTAAAAGTTCTTCGACTTCGGCCTTGCCTTTCGGCTTTTGTTATCAGCATATTTTCAATTTATGACTTTAATGTGTCTTTTTAAGATTTAAGTTCTTATTTCAGGAGGGAAGTTTTGCACGAATCCTAGCAGGTCTGTAACAAGAAAATTAGTTTAGGGAATGAAAAAATAACAGGTCTTTTAGGCAGAGAAACAATTTATTCCAAATAACTTATTCTAGGCCAGGGCCAGTCTAAGGGTATATATAAGTCTGGAAAATTGTAGACTGAATAATTATCTTATTAATTTTATTCTCTTGTACTCTTTGTCGAGTTGAGTTAAAATTCCGAATTTTGGAAGTTGCTTTGTAAAATTTTTGTTTTGTGCATCGTCAAAAGCTGTTTCCTTGGTTGATAAATGATGTCTACTCCGAATCTTAAAAATTGTGAAAAAAGGCTATTTCATTTTCACTTTAGATAGCTTGTGTACTAATAAATAAATACATTTATAAATTATTATTGCTTTGTGGCCAAATTTGTCTTCTCCTTCGCCTTTGGCTTCTATTCTTTATAATTATATTATTATAGTAATAATCCTAATTTGAGATTGTCATTGAGGATTTGAGCCCTAAACTTCTCTCCTCCATACAAGACCATAGACCCTATATTTATAGTTTTATCTTAGTTAACTTTCACAATGTTTTGTATAGCTCGATTTTTGTATGTTTTTAATTCTATATTGCTAAACGGGGTAAAAAAAAGATAAAAAGCAAAAGATGTTGCGTTGTTTTTAAAAAAGAAAAAAAGATTATGTCTTCCCACACCGGGAATCGAACCCGGGCCACGGCGGTGAGAGCGCCGGATCCTAACCACTAGACCATATGGGACCACACTTACTTCAATGTCACATTTAAAAGGTTTATTAATTCTGCATACTTAATTAATTGAACTTATTCTTATGGATTATTGCTAAAGGACAAAAAGGATTATCAGGGCACTGTTCAAACTCTTTCACCGAAAAAGGCAAATAAATAAAATGCTTTCTATTATCTTACGAAAGAATAATGCAATTATAAAAAATGGTTTATAACGTGCATGCACTGAGAAACGCTGATTTTGTGGTTGCGAGGCGATTCTTTTGTTATATTGGTGAATGCAAGAAAACTGCTTCGCAGTCATCAACATTCTACACAATCATAATTTTCATCGTCTCTTGATATTGTCCTAGTTTCTCTATCCTTTAATGAATTTCATTGGCGCATTAAATTTAGTATCAACAAAAAAAGTTCGTGTAAACTAAAAGAGACCATTAAAGATTAAAGGCAAAACAGAACGCCTTGTTTACAAAAAAACTCTTTCAATATTAATGCATGACAAAATTAATACTCATTTCTGTTTTACAAAACAAAGAAGTTGGTAGAAAGAATCCATTTTCAGTTTGTGGACGGCCAACTGTAATTACAGTCTGAAAAGTTTGCCGCTCTAAAAATTCAGACTTTTGAGTTTTGTTTCGGCCCAAGAGATATGTTTTGTTCGATGACGATTTATATCGATACATTTACTTTTAAATTTTCATCTTTTTTTCATCTACATAAAAAAATACTTTTCGACAAAGGATATGATTTTGTATAAAACTACTTAGAAAAGTATCACAAAGATGGAAGCAAAATTAAACCACCAAATTTAACAACTTTGCCGCTATTTTTCTTTCGCAAATAGTACAGAATCAAGCAAGCCATCGAAAACCAGAAAGACGTAAAGAGTTTTGTTATTTTACAAAATCATAACGAACGACATAAATATCAACTCATTTTTACCACTTGTGTTTGTTTAGCCTTACGACTTATTTTTCAGAGATTTTCTTATCGAAAGAAAAAGGTTCTTCAGTTCAACCTAGGTGACTAACTTTTTTTTTAGTTCCGTTTGTAACAGTAGAAAATTGTTGAAGTTCTACTCGCGGCAGGCTCTCGCCTTTTTCTCTTAAAAAACAGCAGAATACACGTAGAGAGGGAGCAGAGTCGAGAAATCCATCTTTAAAATTATATCGATGTTGCAGAGTATAAAGAACTTTTCCTTTATTCAGTGTCAAATCGCCATCAAAATGGTAGAGTAAAAAGGGAAGACGTTTTTGATCAAAATTTATTTTAAACAATTTCTGAGCTGATTTATCAGGAGAAAAGCGATTGACAACAATAAACACGACAGCTGTTTACACATGAATTGCAATAAACAATGTATATATTAATATTATCTCAATTTGCTGTCAAAAATTTTATTTCAGACATGAAAACATGTCAAGCAAAATAAGAATGTCATAAAAAAATTTGCCGAAATTTGTTTTTCAAAAATATTTTTAAAAAATTTATTTATAATCTTAACTTTCTAAAAATTGCCGAGTTTAACGTATTCGACCTTCAATACAACCGAATAAGGAGCCGTTAATACTATTGAATGTTTCTCAGTATTTTTCAGAAGAGTAAAACATTAGACAAAAATCTTGAAGTTTTTCAAGTTGCAAATTAGTGAATGAAACGATTTTTTATGTACAACTACAAGCCTGCATGCGTGTCCTCTTCAATTTTTCTGAAGACAAAAATATCCATGTCAACGGGAGAAAAAATAAAACTATTGTTCACCTGAAAGTGCGATTGAGTGCTTGATCTTAAATGATAAAATGTTCGTTTTGAACCGTATTTTAAGAGGCGTTTTTTGTAAACTTTGCTATCATTTTTTAGATAAACAAAAAATCAACACGAAAACGATCGAAGGCCACCTAATGAGCTGTAGCTTTCTAAACCTTTCGTCACCTCAGTTTATGTTCTCACAGATTGGGAAACAGACTGGTATAAAAAGAAAACTGATGGATGATTTACAGATTCGTGATTGCTCAATGTAACTCAGTGTTTTGACCGGAGGCAGTAAGCTGGATAAAGAACAGCACAAAAGCTTACAGTTAAAACAAGAGCCAAACGGAGGATGTGTATTCACATTACCATTAACCCCCCACTCACTCGCGTAAACTCAAAAAATTTTCTTTTTCAATAGCACTGCTTGACGTATATCCCTAAAACACACAACTCACGCATAAGCAATGAGTGCCTGAGACCTGTTGTCGTTTTCGTTTTGGTGGTTAGTTTCGTCAAAGCCATGTGTTGTAATACGCCTGCAACGTCCTGCAGACACATTACAAAGGCTGCGAAAACCGGCCGACAAACAAGTTACAATACCCCCATCATCGGGTTATTGTTTCTCCCACGCAAGATAGGAAAAAATACGGATTTCCGATTGCTGGCTATGTTGGAGTACTGAAAACTTTCTTAAACCTTCCTGTTCTGATCAGAATCTTGAAAACTCGGCTGGCTTTTGAAGCCCTGAAGAAACGGCCCCTCGCCGGACTTAATGATTGAAGGATTGGCAAAAACATGAAAAATTGAAGGAAAAAAAAGGCGAGAAAAAAAAAAAAAAAAAAAAAAAAGGCGAAAAAAAAATGCTACGTAGTAATTTGTATTCAATGTTTTTGGTCATTCGAATTTGACTTTCAACACACTAGGATTCGAATATTCTTAAACTCGAGTCAACTTTCAAGAAAACTTTTTCCCTGCTGTTTGTCAAATTAAAGCTACCATCGCGTGGCTGGAATTAAACCAACACGTGGCTAAAATGGACTATGTTTATTTTTCATTATTGATCGCCCATCATTCGCATCTTTACACAGTTCTTTTACAGTGCACCTGCAAATCGCAAGTTAAACACTTCTAGTAGGCCAGTTAAAAGTTGGTGAAAGACAAACTGTCATTTTTAAAGAACTTTCTGGTTTGTTTTCTTGCTGGAACTCGGTCAGGGAACTTGTGTTCTTGGTTCAACGATAAATTTCCAGATTTTTGCAAAGGTCAAGAAATCTCTTTTAAAAAGCGCCTCATGAATAATAAAAAACATCACTTTTAAATTTCTTTATTTTGGTATATTTATAACAAACTAATCATGGCGAATATCCTACGAGTTTGTTTTTGCTATCACTACCCCAGCACTGGCTATTAAGTTCGAGAGTTTTCTAAGAGGAACCTACAAGCAAAAAAATCCGCAACTTTTAATGCTGGCCTCCGGGCAAACAATTATTGATGTTACGTTCAAAAGACCGACTTTTAGATAACCGACAGCGGTGTTTTTGATAAGACGCGTTGATAACACCTTTGTGTCCTCCGACAGTTTTTTTTACAATTTTTATTTCTACTGAAAAAGTAGCAGGTGAATAATGCTAGCAACAGAATTCACAAGATAAAGTACCTTTCTTTGTTTTTATTTTGTTTCATTCTAAGAAGCATTTAATTGATGTTTTTCAGAAACTAAAAATGACCCACAGTTGTTCGAATTTTTAACAGAAATAATTATGTTATTGTTTCACCAGACTTCTGTTGAAGTATGATTCATCAAGGCGTTTGATGACTGGCTATTGCCAATTTTATTGTGAAGTTGCTGACTAAAGTGTTCTCTCGAATTTAAGGTGGAACTAGGGGAACTGTTGCTATGGAGCGACGAGCCTGCTAATGTCTGTCCGCCGTACCCAGTCGGAGCTATTTCGTTGCCTGTACTGATAGAAGTTATAACGTCTGTGACTGGATCAGACTTCGAGTAAAAGCTGTTATTATTGTATGGCTGCGGCCCTGAATGAACATACTGACTTGGGCTTTGAGGAACTTGGCTTGAAATATCTGCAAGACAGATTGATTTAAAATTCAGCTGCAGATATCAAGATAAACTGTTGATAAACAAAACACTATGACCAAAATCTTAGTTTTAGTAGTTTTAGCTAGCTTCAAACACAACAAAAGAGATCTATGTATCCATGCTTCATTTCCTTATATTCAGTCTTTTCACAAGGAACGATTAACTTTATTATCCGAATAACACAAAACAGAAATTTTCTATCAAATCAATTTTCAATAAAGTGTTAGCATTTTCACAGGTGCTTTTCATAAGCGAAAAATCGATTTAACAAGGGCATTTCAATAAATGCCATCATTTCTATATTGGACGAGAAATGGTCTAATTAAAAGGTTTCCTTTGTGTCGTTGAAAGTTCGCACGTAGCAAGCGTGCCAGTTAAGAGCAGAATAGAGCTTTTGACTCAACAACAATATTATTGTTACGTATATTGAATGGTGAAATTCAAAAAAGCCTTCAACAATATAATACACTGTTTTTAACCTTCTTGTTTTGCAACTAATTCTGATCTATGCAAAAAAGAAAGGAGAACAGAGATTACTTGTGGATTACTCGAAGCCAATCCTTCTTTAGCGTCCTTGCCGGATTTTCCGATAAGAAAATATCTCCATTGTGGTGAGTAGACAGAAATTTAGCGGACCTGAATGACGCCTTTCAGAGAGCAATAGCTTCCTTTGCGATAAAAATCAAATCTGCAAATCAATTTTGTTTCAAATTTTCTGTCCAGTGCGTAATCATGGCTTCAACTTATTCAAAGAAGCAAGAAAACGATTTTCAGCCATTAAAACGAGCAAATCGAACCCAACATCCTTTACCACGGTAAATTGTGCTCATGAAAATGTTGTCAAAAACAAACAGGCTGACAAACTCAAAGCGATGTGACAAGTCTAAAGCAATTTATAAAATACTCAATCATTTCCAAACAATGAATGTAACTCGCACATAGTATTAGTCTAAAACTTGTTAAAGTATCGGCGATTTTTAGCGCACACAACTTCTTTACTTGACTATAAAAACTGACTGCGTTTTGCAGATGCTTCTTTAGAAGTGAAATAGGTTGTGTTAGTATTTTTAATAAAGTAAATACTCTTAAAAGAAAGCGCAAATCTTCGCTAATCTATTAATCCCATGCGGAAAGTTTGCTGTCTGGCAACTGCGATGTTGTTGGGAAATTGACGTCTTTTTCACTTGAAGAAAATTAACGGCAGGAAATGAGAAATCAACTTGACAAAAAAGAACAACCAAAGAATATTTACTACATTAGAGTGTTTAAAAACCAGTATCCTGAGCGTTGAAAGCACAATATCTTTTTAGCGACAGCCTAGTAAATAAATAAAAGAGCAACTTCGATCTTCTGCCGCGGTTAAACAAATGCTTATCGAGCCTCGAGGGTAAAATTGTACTGATATACCCAAGCATCGTCTCCTGACAGAATTTAGTCTTTAAGAAATTCACTAAGAACTATTTCAAGTTCTTCTCTGGATTGTGGGAGTCAACAAGCTTTTTACACAGCTGGTTAATTTCTCAAGCTAATTTCCAACTTTACTATACTGCAAAGTGTTAGCCCAAGAGCAGCGAGTGTTTTGTTTTGAAAGAAATTGTCTTTATATACTGTTTGAAAATTCAACAATTTTGAAAGTAAGAATTACAGGGCTGTAATGTAAACACAAGAAATTATTAATTATAAAAATAATACAAAGTTGCACAGTAAATAGTAGAAGTAGTAGTCACTTTTTCGTAACCACGAAAATTTGTTAGCATTCTTCGACGTTCCATGATCTCTCCCAGCGACGGGGCCACCTTTGAAGAAATTTCTGAATCTCAGAAAACCTTATCTATATTTCTTTATCAAGAGCTTTGAGAGCTTTTTAAACAAACATTAAGTGCTTTTTACGTTTTTAAAAATACGATTACTTAAACCGGTTTCAAAATTTTTGTGGCTTGCGACGGTCTATTTACGTTCTACGGCGTAAAGTTTATAACTAGATACTTAAATCCGAATAAATTACTGTCTTTTAAGCTTAACCGTGAAATGCTTAGCTACTTGCCTTGGGGTTGAAAATCGTGAAGATGAGATGTGTTGAGAGATTGGTTTTCATCAAGTGAATCGCTACTATCCAGGCGGTTTATGCGAGATTTTCGATGACTTCGCGAAGAACGATTTTGAGAGCTTGACTGCTGAGTAACTCCTTGTTGCTTTAGTCTTCTCTCTTTCGACCGTCTATTCTGAAACCAAACTTGAATTACTCGCATATTCAAACCCGTCTCTTGAGCTAGTTTTTCTCGGATACTGCGAGTCGGTTTTGGCGTAGCTGCAAAGGTAGACTTAAGTGCTTCTAGTTGTTTAGCTTTGATAGTGGTGCGTGGACCTCTCCGTTTTCCCCCTAAAGCTGCTTCAAGATCGTCATCTAATCGGAAAGCTAACTCCTTTTCAGATTCTGCAAACGAAAATCAGCAGCAATATATTAAGGTTTGTGCGACAAAATCAATTTATGTTCAACACGATAACCACAGTAAAGAATTTGTACCTGCATGGGAGAAATTGGTATGGTAGAAGTCCTCTTTGCAGATAAACGTGCAGTTTCCTATGTAATAGAGTTCGTCGCCAGTAGCAATTTGTCGCTTACATACAGAACAAATGAAACAATCAACATGGAAAACGTAGTTCCTTGCTCTGCGTACCATATCATTTGGTGAGATTCCCTGAGTGCATCCCGCGCACTTTGTTCCGTATCGCCTAAGATGAAACGGAGAATAAAAATTTTATTTCGTATCGCTGTCTTCTGCTACTCCGTGTGACTTTAAAAACTTTGAAACTTACAAGAACTTTCTTTGTGGGATTACATGTAACGCAAGCTGATTCATTGCCAAAGTACGTGGACATTACTAAAATCAACTTACCTATAGAAATCTTTGCGACAGAATAACCTGCCCTCGCGTGAAAAACACTTCTCGGATAAAGTACATTTGCACTCACAACACTTCACACAATTCACGTGCCATACGCGATCAAGAACTTTGAGTAGAAATTTATCTGCGATCGGCAGTTCACAGCCTGCACACTGTTGAACCATTTGAGGTTTCTGTTGTTGATTTTCTCCTGCAGAACCTCGGCAAAAGTTTACTGGTCACTTAACGAATTTTTGTCTATTTTTCACTTCTTATTTACTTGTTCCTGATCTGGCACCAACGTTTATGTAAAATGCATTCGTTACCCGTGAAATTTATGCAGTATTGCTTGTGAGGGGCCCAGTGGGTGGTTTTCCATTCATAAGGCAGCTGCCGATCTTTGCCCGAAACTAAATTTCTTTTAAAGTACACTATTCTACAATACGCTGAAACTTTCCTCTGATGTATAGCAAGCAGAATCACTAATCAAATGCGAAGGATATCTAAAGAAACCAGCGATATTCATTCATAAACCGGTCACCTATTATGGTTTAAAATAGCATACTCTTCACAACTGACTTGTTCGCTTCACTTTTAACTCCGCCTGTCAAGTTAAATTGACAGCAAATTTGACAGCAATCGTACAAAGGCCAATGACATTGAGCGCTTTTGTCTAAAAAAGAGCAACTTCTGATGTCGCATTGTTTGAGTACGATTATGTAAAATTGAAAATCGTTCAATTTGTGTGCTTTTGTCTGCTCTGATCGTCTTTTCAAAAAGAGTTTCCATGTCTAAAACCCCTCACGTGCGAAAATTCGTTGATTTATGAACCTGCATACATGTTTTTAGAATTGGAAAAGAAGACCACAAGGAGTTTGAAATGAATTTAAAATTTAAAATCATACGGAGAAATAGATTCTGTATTTGCTCGCTGTTAAACCAGTAGAAAACACATTCTACTTCACGCTGTTTATTTACATTACTGGTATTTGACACAATACTTGTTGTTGAGTGACAGAGTATGAGAGTTTCCATACCCTGCTAAGAATTCCTTTTTCAACAGCACAGGGTTCTGGCAGGCACTCACAGTTCCCGGATAAGAATACATTTTTAAAAAATGTAGATCGTATGTCCAAGTGCTTAGAATTTTATTGACAAAAATGATAATTTTCCAACCCGAAAACTTATGTAACAGTTAAAACAAAATAAGTCGCAATTGTCTCTCATTACAAACTAACGTTGCCGTTGGACGGCAGAAACTGAGAAAGAAGGAAACGGTGAAATATTGGTTGTGTCGAAACACTTAATTTTAAGTGGCTCTAAAACCGCAGCTTTTATCGATGTTGAATTTAACTACAAATTTGCAATAAGCTTATAAAACATTTGGTTTATTCATAACAAAAAAGTAAGCTTTCATTGAAAAATTTCTGTTCAATTTGACAATTATTACGCACTTGAAAACATGAAGTTGTTGCGTCAAGCCTATTTGTCTTGCTAATTTTTCTCTATTATTGTGGAGTAAGCATAAAGTGTTAATTCATTTTGAGAAAATCCTCTTTAATATTTTTCGTATTCTGTATTTGAGAATACAAACGACAAAGCCGCACGGAAGTAGATATATTCGTCTGTGTTTTCACAGGGGCGGTCTTTTCTAATTAAACTCTGTCACAACTTAAGATTTTCTAACTAATTCTTGCAATCTTGAGACAAAATAGTTTAAGTTATGAAAAAAAGTCAGCCGTGAGTCCTGGTTAAGCATATTAGCCTAATTACATATCTTGGCTCACTAAGAAGGTTTTCCCTTTTGATTGATTTTTTTTTAATGTGTTTGTCACTTGTCTGACTTCCACGAAAAAAACGTGTGCCATTTGTTTTCTTGTCATGGAATATTTATATCAAAATCAGATGACGGACAAAATGTTTAGACGCATCATCGAAATTTTATTTCATTATTTTGAAAACGAAAAAGCTTTTATCGCATTTTGCATAAATCATTCAAAAAGTTTTTTTTTATTTGTAATTTTTGTTTGGATTCCCGCTTCTCATGCCGCTCGATTTTCCTTTGGCAAGCATCAGCTATGTTCTTTTTCCACCTGCCGCTTCACAACACCTGGTCGGCAGATTTTTAAAGAAGCCCGCAGCCCCAGCACAGCGGGCTCGAAAAATCTATGATTCCAAGATCAGTTGTGCTGCTTTTTTCTAATGGGATCGTTTTTTTCTTCTCGCTCATGCCCAATTACAAGGAGCCAGACTAAATAAATCTGAGCTATTTCGTCATTGCTTTGTATGTCATAAATGGGATGCTGAGTCGTTGTTTCAATAGAAACAATTTGATAAATGTATAAACTTTACACCGTGTTGAGAACTGATAACCGACGTTTCGGACTATGTTCGTTCGTCGAAGCGAAGGACTACAGTAAAATCAGGGATATAGTGTATTTTTCTTGGAAAACTAATTTTGTTTAACAAAAAGGTGTTTTAGATAAATCATGAAGTTGCTCTTCTTGTTGCCATGTACGCATGCGTAAAGAAAATGCAAGTCGATCACGCACGCAAAAACTCCAACAAAGGACTACACAGTCCGAACGGTACTTATCAACTCTCAACCCCGTGTAAAACTTATATATTTATCAAATTGTTCCTTGCTTTGTAGGTGACGAAGAAAGGTTGGATATTTGGTCCAGTGGTCGGTTACAACGTGACATCTCAAGTTTGTAGGCTGTGAATTATCTATGTGTTGTTCCATTCTAATTCAGGGGACGACTTAAGATGAAAAGAAGTATTTATATAACTTGTTTTTTTTTTACGATACTCAACCACAAAATGAACCGCTGTGATCCCCTTGCCGTCGAGTTTCCTAATTCTACGTTTGATGGCTGGCCAAGGCAGTGTGAAGTAATCATGGCGGTTAATTTCGTAATTTAAATAATTGCGAAAAAAAAAAGAATCCTAATGAAAAACAGATAATTAAGATGAAGATAAAAAACAGGCTTAAACGGTGCTCAAACCCTTGATGTTTGTGATAATGGTGGATTTGTTTCTAGGTTTACAATTGGAGTACCGCGAAGATCATTTTGTGACGTCACAATCACCATAAAATAAAAGAAGTCAAACCAGTAAAGTGTTTCTTTCTTGGAACTAACTTTGTTTTAAAAAATGTGTTTTATAGCATGCAAGTAATGTTCTTAATCGCTCTTCTTACTGTTACGCACGCACGTGTGAAGAAATTAAACGCAGGTCGATTGCGCAGGTAAAAAATGTAAGCCTTGCTCAATATTAGACTATGAACTACAAAAATGTTTTTACACAAACGTTTCGACACTTGAAGATGACTTTTTGGTCAAAAACGTTTAACGTGTAAAAAATTTAAAGTTCATTCTAGAAAACATCAACGACTTTGAGTTAATATGAATTAAGTTGCTCGGGATCCGATGAAATCGAAAATGCTTCAATTATCACCGTTGTTAGTACTATAAGAAACTGACATTTCAATAGTTAGCCTATTTGAGAATAATTAATGGTAAAAGCTAAATGCTTGTGGGATGTGGCTATAAAGATGAACTCAAGTATAGATAGCACAAACGTGCTAGTAGCTAACTTGAAGCC
>JANCMA020233865.1:0-12865 GCA_024336925.2 Zoanthus solanderi | reverse complement strand
TTTTTTACATATTTGAAGTCAATAGCTGAAACTTTGCTATTTTACCAATGTCAACCTGCTCTTTCCATTTCTGGATGCCATTTTGTCATAGCTAATTGATTTAAGGTAACTATGGTCACGTGACCCCCAACTGCAAAGGGCCCATTTGCTCTCATTATGGAAGAGTCATGAAAAACCCGTATTTTCAATACATTTTATGAAGTTTTATAAAAGATCATTAAGCGTCTGGGTATAAACAACATCACAAAATTTTACATACATGCATGTTATTGTAAATACATTTTCAAATAAATAACATGTTTAGCCACAATTCCAAACTATAAATTTAAACTAACTTTCAGAACAATTAAAGTCCGTATGTTTTCATACATTTTACTTTAATTACTTCACTACAAAAAACGAAATATAGTATGTAATGTTATGAAAATCTAATAATCTATATTTTAAAACGAATGTTTAAGAAGTCAGAAGATTACTTACAAATCGATAAATGCACGTGGTTAATTTAAACCTTTGGCTTTCTAAATAAATTATCTACCTTTTTTGAACGCATTTTGGTTTGGCGTGCTTGGATTTAGCTGTCATCTCACTCCATCGGACGCGATCTGGTATTAAATAAGTCAGCGAAAATTTCTCTACATCGGGAATGGTTTGGTCGTCGAAGACTTTTTGTGGTTCTTCCATTGCAACGGTATTCCGACATGCGACTTGAGTTTGTGTGTTCTTACCTATAGAATTCCCGACTCTCGCAACACCATAGCTTTCACAACCTGAAACGCTGAAACGCTCAAACGAACACATGAGCGAACACGTGAAGGTTCCGCCGCTGACTGCAAAGTATTTCGTGTTCAAAATTTACCAATATCGCCCACTGAAAAATCGACTCATGGCACGATCGAATAGTAATGCTGCTCGCCTGACGGCTACGCTGCAAAAAAAAATAACGGACGAAAGTTTAAGATAGTGAAACGGAAGATAAATAGTACCAGATGAGATATAAATAATAACAATGACCTGAACTTCATTGAGACACAATTAATAAAAATATAACCACATGTTCCCGGTCACAGGTCACTCAACAAAAAAACAGCGGCCTAAATTCCAATAAAATCGCCAGACTTTGCTTACGAAATGTAATTAAAAGAAGCGGAAGAAAGGAGTGAAAACTTTCAGAAATACTAAATAAAACTCGAAAATTAAGTGAGAGAACTTTGTTACTCTTAAATCAAAAAATTAATGTAATTTCAACACGATTACCAAACCCTTCATACTATTAATCATAATAAGTAACAGTCTACATGACATATTCATCATATTCCAATATTCGCAATAAGAGCTGAGTGTGGTATAAGCTGTAGAAAAGCTCTCAATGTTCCCAGCTGCTAAAAGTTTTCTGTTCTGGATTACTAAAGACAAAAGTGAAAGTAAGACAAAGACAAAACAATTAATTTAGCCCTGCAGGGTTTCAATGATTTTATTAAATAGCCGTGATCGATGACAACTGATTCAAAAGAAATTTGAATTGCAAATATTTTTTTTCTAGAAAAGATGAATCTTTGTCTAATCTTGACAATAGCGCCATAATATCTCGGCGAGGAGCTCATACGACTTATTTATTTTCTTTGCAGTTCTACTGCTCACTGACAGAAAATGTGTCGAATCGCTTTCCATGAAAGCGGAAATTCAGCATCTGAATGGTTCCGTCAAGAAAGCCTTAAGCCTCATTAAAGAATGGCGAAAACTTGATCCGCAGGTTTGTACAGTGAAAGATGCGCTAGACAAACATAGAATATTAAGTATTTTAGGATGTGTGTGTACGAAATATACGTAAAGTGTTCTTTCATGCATTGTTTTTAGTCAAATCAGGTTCGCTCTGTATTTACTTTGATTCCTTGATCCCGGAGAACAACTTGTATCTCCCATAATTCAAAACTGCAAGAAATCCCATCCTTTGTATTCTAAGTTGAAATGAACTAGGTTTCTTATAATGTGCACTAAAATGAACAGTTTTGCTTCATTGTTTGTTGATATAACTATATTACCGCTAGTTAGTTTTCTATTTTCGACTTATTTACTACCGTTTGCCAAAAACTCAATGCGTTTGGCTTCATTGTTTGTTGATAAAAATGTTTAACTGAACCGACTTAAATTTACTACCGTTTGCCAAAAACTCAATGCGTTTTCAAATATAGCAGCACTAACAAATTTGTGCAACACACGCTCTCGCACATGGAAAATGAAAACATTCAAAGGATTTTCCCAACACTTGTCATATTATTCACTCTGATTGGTTGTTAGAAACAATAGCGCTTAAGCAAAAATCGCCTTTGGGGTTTTGGGAGAGTAAGTATACACGTGCTGTGTTGCACTGTGCCTCACTTGCATGAAATTTATGCGGGGTGGCCACGGTTTGCCGGTGGCCGCGCCAAAATGTAAGGCTTTACGTCACAGGGACGTCATCATGACGTCACAAAAATGAAATTGGTTGCTATAATTAACTCCTTAGCAATTTTTAAAACAAATTTAAGCCAAATTTGGCACTATTGGTGTTCACACTGCAAGTATCTTGACTTCTTTTTATTATACGTTTACGTCAAAATGACGTCATTATGACAGCAAAATTAAAAAATTGATTTTTTAGAAGTTTACATTCAATTTAGTGAAAGGAGTGTTTATAATATGTATAATAATAAAGTATTTCTGCATATTACCTTCTTTCAAATTTTGTCAGAAAATTCTGTTTTTAAAAATCTTTAAAAAAGTTGCGAAATCACTATGACGCCTCACATGTGTCGTCATGATGGCGTCATTGACTTAACAAATCAGTCTAATTAGATATGTGTTTCAGGGTGGTATATCAAACATATCACGAATAAAAAAATAAAGTTAAAAAACACTGCAGGCAGCAAAGATATCCCAATCAACTAATTTTAAAATCCGATAAAATTTAGCAAAAGTCACATTTGGCTACTATCGTTTTAGTGGCGCCAAAAGTTATAATTAGTTAAAATCAACGCGGGCACTTTGTGGGACGGGGCCGATGGCAAAGAAGAACCTCCCCCCCTCCCCCTCATCCTTCAAAAAATTCTGAGAACGCCCCTGGTCTCAAAGCCTTTTGTTATTTGAGCAGGGTCAACGTAAGATTTCAATAGGTAAAAAGAAGAACAAAAATATATAACAAAGAAAGTCATCAAGTTTCCTAGACTCTACTAACTTTGTACTAACCTTACAACGTGAATAATAAAATTTGGGCCGTGCGTACAATATTTCACTGGCCATTTCAAATGATTCAAATATGGTAATATAATGTGTAAAGGATAAAAATAATTTGAATGAGATTATTGGAATAGGAATTTTTCTTAAAGATAAAGAGGACTTCCTTTTCTTGAAGTTCAGGGTCGTTCGCACCTGAAGTAAATAGGACTTGTACCTCAAAGGATATCCAATAACTCTCTGGTCAAAGTGTGTTCGTGAAAAAAAGAAAAATGTAGCAAGATATAAAGCTAAGCTTGTTTCATAACATTACAGATACGAGACCTTTAGATCCGATTACGAATACAAGATATCAAGCGCGCGAGCATTTTTTTAAGCAAACTCGTTGTCGAATTCCCTTACTCATACTCGGATCTAAAGGTCTCTAGTAAGCATTTAGGTAAATCTTCACCGTAAATTTCATGGTAGACCTTTAGAACTGAAGGAACGGGGTTGTTAAAGAAAGGCACATCTAAAGTTTTGGTTCCGCCTTAAAAACAAAGAAAGAGAAGCAAACCTTTTATGTAATGTATTATTAATCAAAACTTTGAAACACCACTTCACATCTACTGCCTTTATATGTTACATCTGACAACGACAAAGCACAAACTAACACCAATACAAAAACGCGATGGTTTTATTTCTCCAACCACTTTATGCGTTAATATGAATTAAAATCAGCACGTCTTAACGTGGCTACAAATAAATATATTCATAAATATATCTTAAACCCAGACCTAAGTCATAGATTTCTTCTGTACATTGTTGCTTTCTGTGCGTGTGGCAACATCTACCATTTTGTTACCATATCACTAATTATATTTCTTTTAGTCCGCAAGATCTTTCTCTTTCCAACTTTTAATTTGCCTTACTCGTTATATCCCTTTTACACTACCCTTACCCCTTCCTCTGGCCTTTCCTCTTCCTCTCCCCCTAATTACTGCCCTTCTTTGTGTAACCACCCCCCGTGTATTAGGAGTCTTAACTGTGAGCAAATCATATTTAACCTCTTCAAGGGCGCTACTGTCTGAACTAGTCGAATCACTGTCACTCGCAGTCTCTCGCGTTTCATTTACCTTAAATAATTTTACATTACTAACTGATTGCTCCGACTGCATTTCTTTTCTGTTCACACACACACTCGTACCAAAACCACAAAGGCGAGACGAACTTTTTTCACTGTTGTTACCCGTAGGAAGTTGGTCAACATTCAACAATGGTTCTTCGCTCCATGCCAATCTTTCCTTCTGCTGGCCTACTTTGACCCTCTTGCTCTGCTCATTGTTCCTTTCCAACTCCTCTCTTGAATTACTACTGTCGTCCGATGTGGAACTACTCTTCACGAACATGCCCGTCTCTACGTTTTCCTGGGTGTTTACTCGTACCGACACTGTTTCTGCGTTTTTAGCAGAAGAGCCACTCAAGTTAGTAGTACTTCGGCCCTGATGGAGTTTAGCTGTTTCGGTTTTCGAGTCATCTGCCGCAGATTTAGCTTTTGGGGAACTCTTTTTATTACAAGCTCGCTTGTTCTGACCAGACTTAGTTGTCGCAGCCGATTTTCTCTTTCTTCGTCGTTTCGTCTTGTCTTCATCGTTATCGCTGCTATCGGTGTTAACCGGCTCTACTCCACTGGTCGTGATAAGACGATTACAAGCTTGCTTATTTTGACCAGACTTTGTTGTCGCAGCCGATTTTCTCTTTCTTCGTCGTTTCGTCTTGTCTTCATCATTATCGCTGCTATCGGAGTTTACCGGCTCTGCTCCATTGGTCGTAAGAAGACGATTAACCACTCGTTTGACCCGCTTACTTCGGATTCGTCTGCTTTCCTCGAACCGGACAGGAAAAAAGTTATCCAGTTTCAGCTGTGTCTAAATAAATGAGCAAAAACTATATTAAGAATATTGCAAATTATCGAGATTCTCCTTTCTTCAAGTTACCTACAAGCACGTGTGTGCTATCTATAACTGATGTTTTTTATTGACGCTGCATCAGGGTTCCTGCAGCTCAGAAGCCAACAAATTTAAGACATTTTTAAGACCTTTTAATGCCGAAAGTCAAAAAATTTAAGACCTATTTTTCAATACAAAAAATAAGAAAAGGGAACCCTTATTTATTAAAAAGATAAAAATGCTAAGAACACTTTCCATGGAAAGCAAGATCAACACCTTCACAACAATCTATAAACTGTAAAACCGAATAAAGACAAAAAAGTTCTCATCAACAACGGCAGATTGAGAGTGGTGCAATGCAGTCAATGCAATTGCTCCGGATATGCAGAGGATACATCAAGGTTGTATCAAGATTTGGCTGCAAGAAAAACTCACTTTCATTCGTAGTACATATTTAATGCCTTTTAAGACCTCAAGAAGAAATTCTAGCAATTTTAAGACCTTTTTAAGGCCTTAAATCTGCAAAAACCAAAATAAAGACTTTTAATGACTTATGACCCGCGGGAGCCCTGTTGTCAACCATCTAAGCTCACATAGGGTGTATAAATATCAAGTCTTTTGCGAGTGAATTTAACGAGAAAAAATTTGACCAAAGTCAAATCTATTAACTCTCATATCACCAAAGTTATAATCAAATGTAAACTCAAACAAAGCTTTTAGAAACAGTTGCTCAACTGATCCGTCCATAATATCCAACAAAAACACTGGTAGTTCCAATTGGTTTCAACTCTATCAGGTGTTAAAATCAAGGATTTCATTTTCTTCAAATCCCGTCCAAATGTAATGTATTCGAGACAAACAATTTTCCTTGATATGGTAATCAGGCACTTTGCTTCTTTCAAGTTTTCAGCTTTCTACACTTGCAAATTTTGTTTTGCCAATAAGTAATCGCATATTCCTGGATTCTTTACACTGGAAACAGTAAGATTTTGGGACAATAGCCAACAGCCAGTGCTTTCAGAATTACTCTCTTACTAAAGTGGTTTCTGCCAATGATATTGCTTGACCCCACCCGGAAGCAACATTTACCATTTATATTTTGTTATCTTATCTTTGGGAGACTTACCTGCTAAACGTCTTCATCCATGGAATTAATATTGCATTTTTCTGCAGAACATTATATCCTTTTTATAAAGCTGAAAAGAGCAAAATGTATTCTTCTTATATTTCACACTGCAATGGTTTTTCATTCTTTTTTGTTTTGCCTCCTTTTATGCTTTAGTTTGGACCAAGATCCTGCACGTGCATTATTTAGAAAGTAGTTTAATAGAATAAAGTAAGCACGAGGCAATTGTCAAGTCTCAAACTCTAACATGGAATCTTGATGTGACGAGTTATGGTTGCAATACCAGATCCCCACTCAATGGAAATATGCAAGTACATGTAAAATCAAATACCTGATGTTGTCCATCGTCACGAATTTGCTGTCAATAAAATGATATAAATGTGTAAATTTGACAGAAACGTTAATAAGGCTTATCTACAGATTCAAACTCTAGAAATTTAAGATCTAAGTTCAAACAGTTGGCATACGTGTTGTAGTGAGTTTAACCACAGCCCAACATGATTTAGTGCTTTCCATTCAATGCATATATATCCATGGTAGTTTGATCTTTTATTAAATTGCAAAGTATTCAATGCAAAAAATTCATACAGTTATGTTTTAAAAAATGACTGGAATTATTGAGTTATCTGGAAAAACAAACACATTTTAAACTTATTTCAAAATCCATCAAATCCATCATGGATTTAGATGAGTAGAAGAGGATGACAGTAAAATTTTGGCCGTCCGATTGTGTTGGGGACCATTTCAGGGCACAAAATTTCCCACAACAACCTTACCGTTTCAAGACCAAGTAGCACCCTGAGAGGAATTGTTGTCAAGCCCCCTTTAATCCACTCATCCAATGATATCCGACCGTCAGAATCGAAGTCCAGTTCAGCCAACATGTCTTGTAGGATCTATAGGAAGAATGTTAAGCAGTCAAACAAACTTTAATCAAAACGTATGCTGAATCCATCACTGGGACTAGCAGCCCAGGGAGCTAATGGATAATCTCTAGCTCAGTGATGAGAGTGCCTGAGATCCAGATTAGCTCTCAGAAGAATCTGGTACTCATTAATCTCGTAAGGTTGGAAAACCGTGTCAACTTTGGCAGAAAACGAGACCACAAAAACATGGCTAGGGCCCACTTGTTCAAAAGCCGATTAGCACTAAACCAGGGTTAAATTTTTTATCCCATGTTCTTGTTTCTAACCTTGCAGAGATGGATAAGACCTGCAACTTTGGGATTAAAGGTTTTTCCTATCTTAGAAATCTGAAGAATATTTTATAAGTTCTGTAAACCTTTCCTACAAAAGATATTGCTGCTTGGATTTTGGCCTGATCCAGGGTTAAAGATAACCAGCTTTGAACAACTGGATCCAGGATTTTGAGCTAGGATCTAATTAACTCAACTAACATAAAACTCCCGTGTTTCCGGTTCTGTTACCTTAGCAACAAAGCTGCAGCGCAGCAAGTATCACTCAGGTTTTTACAAGTTCGAATAATATTTTAGAATCTGGTCACATATGTTAATCACGAAGAAAGGTCTTGATTTAATCAAGCAATTGCTTTGAAATACGTATGTCACTCATCTTGGACAAATGTTCACACCATTGCATCCATTAGTTAATTATGAAAGCTTTGATGCAAAAGATTTTGAATCTCTGTAAGCTGGAACTGTTTCTAACCTTGTTTCCCAAGTAAAGTTGCAAAATTAATTTGATGATGACAGCGCTCGAGGAATCTCCCTAGATACCGTATTTTGCCGTGTATACGTCGACCACCCATTTTGTAGTCAAAAGATAGCCATTTTGTCGACCCCCATTTCTCACAAAATTATTTAGTAAATTTGGCAAGGCAAAAAAATAATACAACATACAAAATACCAGTAGTAAATGAAGTAATAATTGATCATTTCTTTTGCAATATTTGGTGGCTCCTGAAGGAGCCGTTTTAATGACAGTTGCATTTCAGAAGCTGTCAAAGTTTTCATCGTCACGGTCTTCAAGTTTTCATCGTCACTGCACATCTCACCTGTCCTAATAAAACTCCACTGGCTCCCTGTTAAATACCGTATCATTTTCAAGATCATTCTTCTGACCTACAAATCTCTTAATGGTTGTGCACCTTCTTATATATCTGAATTAATATCTCTTAAACAGAAAGGCCGTTACAATTTGCGATCTTGTTCTGAATGCCTTCTTACTGTGCCCAACGAAGAAAACAATTTTTGGTGTTAAAGGGTCAACGTATACACAGCAAAATACGGTATTGAATATTTTCTGTAATACAACCACATTTCTTATCCATATACTAAAGTTCTTGTTCCACCTGCTCTAGGAAAGTTGACAGGTGATAACAAATATAGATCTCAGTTTTTCAAAAGACACAAACACTTTAGATATTTTTTGAGCAAAATATTATATTTTCCTTTAGCATAAAAACAGGTAGTTTTAATTTCACGACTCTTTTCAGCTTTTCCCGATTTTCAAAGCTTTGTAAAAATGTTAATGGCAAAGTGCTTAAGTATCCGTTCAGTTCAAAACCTAAACACAGTTTGATTGGTACAAAGAATCTTAGTTAGTAAATGTACACAGATTGAGTTATTCTAAATCGATATACTTACAGGTTTAAGCTCAGTAACGTCCCAGCCTATATACTGTGCCACGCTCATCATTTGCTGTGTTATGCTCTCACATTCCTAAACCCAAAACATACAACTATTTGTTAGTATCTGTTTTAAAGGGTCTTAGATGCTCTTACAATGAGGCTGGGAGGCTATGAAGCTACAAATGGAAGAGCAGGTCATTTTAGTATATCAATACCACAGTTGTACAACGTAAAAGATTACTGAAATATTATCTTACTTATCTTGTAGATCATAATACATAATCTATAGTAATAATAGAGGTTATTCAACACTTATAATATTGCAATTGAGGTGGAGTGTAGCAGAATATGTAGCAAGAGCTGAAGGTATAAGGTACACATTCATTAAGCCACTATCAACCCATATCACAGGTTTTACTGTCATTAATGCTTGGAAGATTTCTTCAGGGTTCGCTTTTGCAATAATAATTATTGCTTAAATTGCCTACATATACGAGGTCACTTACCATGCCACTTTTTGTCTTATTAAAATGATATTTATTCTAGTTACTAATACGATTTATAACAACAAAAAAAAGTTTACTGAAATTATACATGTGCAAGATAATTTTTCTGTTCTTTCAATGTAGCAGAAGACTTACAAGGAATGTATGGCTCATTAATGTTTTTGTACCCAGTGCTTTTGAGTTTAAGAACGATATTGACTTGACAGCCAAATCAATGGCCTTAACCATTTCATAAGCTATATATGTTTCAACCTGGGTTGAATAAGTGGGAGGAGCATCAGGGTTGGAGAAGTGGGAGGAGCATCAGGGTTGGAGAGGTGGGAGGAGCAGCTGGGTTGGAGAAGTGGGAGGAGCAGCTGGGTTGGAGAGGTGGGAGGAACACCAGGGTTGGAGAGGTGGGAGGAACACCAGGGTTGGAGAAGTGGGAGGAGCAGCTGGGTTGGAGAAGTGGGAGGAGCAGCTGGGTTGGAGAAGTGGGAGAAGCAGCTGGGTTGGAGAGGTGGGATGAACACCAGGGTTGGAGAGGTGGGAGGAGCAGCTTGATTGGAGAGGTGGGAGGAGCACCAGGGTTGGAGAGGTGGGAGGAGCAGCTGGATTGGAGAGGTGGGAGGAACACCAGGGTTGGAGAGGTGGGAGGAGCAGCTTGATTGGAGAGGTGGGAGGAGCACCAGGTTTGGAGAGGTGGGAGGAGCATCAGGGTTGGAGAAGTGGGAGGAGCAGCTGGGTTGGAGAGGTGGGAGGAACACCAGGGTTGGAGAGGTGGGAGGAGCAGCTTGATTGGAGTGGTGGGAGGAGCACCAGGGTGGAGAGATCGGAAGAGCAAAGTTGATCAAATGAAAACGAAACAACATCTCACCTGTGAATCCAGATACTCATTACCATCACTGTCATAAACTCTAAACACAACTACAAAAAAGAGTTTATTGTTAAAGTGTTATACATGGGGAAATAAGTCTCACTCATTTTGAACAGATCAGACTATCAACGTAAAAATGGTATCAGTGGCATGAATTGGGTAGGTGGTAAACCACTGCCTTCAAAACACAAGCTCTCAGCTCTGCCTAGATTTCATCATTTCGCACAGTAAGCCCTTATTCCCTGCAAACGCTGACCTAGCTTTGCATCCTTAACAGGTTTGTTAATAGAGTACCAGAGCAAGATGGAAGGTACAATCTGCAATGGAATAGTTTTCTGTTCAGGGGAGTCAAAGACTCTTAGCAGGGCATCTGGCATCCGCACTACTTCCCACGCTGGCCATGCCCAACAAAGAGGTCCAGGAGTTGCTAAGTCTGGGTCCAGAGCAGGCCATGACGAAACTTCAGGAATCGTCTACTCTCCCCATCAGTTCATTTCAATGTTTTATTGTATTTCCATACAAACTCGATCATTTTTAGGATTATTTACACCAAAAAATGATTGATTTTGTATGGAAAAACAATGAAACACTGAAATGAGGGGTTGACGATCCTTGAAGTGACGTCATGGTCATATTTGTTGGGCATGACCGAAAGGTACTTTAAAGCTTTTAAAATTTTGTGGCGAAAATGTGATGGAATTGAATTTTTTTTTTTTTAAATACTCTTCTATGCATTCTAGAGAACCGAAACAAATTTTTTGGCTACTGTATGCACCCACCTGTATGTACACTTTAAAAAGCTAACTTTAGGGTGCTTAATAAGGAAATGAGCTCTAGTTGAGGCCTTATGTGCAAATAAACACGAAGAGGATTTAGTAAGTAAGTAAGTAATAAGGAAATACAACTACTTTCAGTTCCAGCCTCGTTTTCATGTTGCATAAGAGCCCTTGTTTCATGGGGCATACAAAAATAGAGTTTTAATGCTGTTCCTGTACACAGATTTTTGTGGATTTTTTTCTGTATGTCTTGAGATATGTCTTGAGGGTGTCTAGAACAATAAAATGAAGAGAGACCTTATGTTGCAATTTGTCCTTGGTTGAGCAGTACGTTTACTGGTCTAGATGGGCACCTTACCAACTAGGCTTACCAGATGGTGATACATTATTTCGGTTACAAAACATAATTATTCTACATTATTATACGATGTTGGCATTCATCTCGACGAGACAATTTTGCCACTCACATTCAAGTTTGTCCTCCACTTTGCCACCTTCCAGCATGGACAAATAACATGCAATCTCCTTGATTGAAACCATTGGAAGTGTCTTGATTGAATTTGAGTTGTTTACTGTCAACATACTGACTTGTTCATTGGAGCCTTTCTTCCTCTGAGAACTGGATCGTGGCTGGTTGTTCGAATTTTGTGTTTCATTGTTCACTTTGAATGCTGTGTGAGAACAGAAGATTCACAATTGTAATTCAGAAAAACAAGTGCTCAAATACTTCAATGATAGATCACTTGCTCCAATAGTACACTAACACATTTTTGTCAATAATTATTAAATAATTCTTGGATATCAAAGTTTTGAGAAAATTTGTAGTGCTTTCACAGAATCTGTTTGCATCTTCCCTGTCTCACAATCTGTACTGGAAATATCTATGGCATTGTTAACTGTACTTTTGGAATTATGAACTAAAACTTATATTTGCACAGTGAAGATAACCAATCTCTTAACATTTGGGTCAATTTAGAAGTATTAATTAATACCACTCAGGCACATACAAAGCAAACTATTTTTTATTTACACAAAAAAAATCTTGAAATCTATCTGCTTTCTTTAATGTTGTTTTTTTTCAATATTTGAGTTTCTTTAGGGATATATATGTATTTTCACCATTTCTTGGATTAGTGTTGCATGTCATGTAGATACTTCAATGAAGCTGCAATACCACTGTTATTAGCCAATCATATTGCAGAATTTATTTTTTTCAGTTAGTATTATATACATGTACCCTGAAATTTGTGTGCTTTCCTCAAAAAGGTGTTTTTAGAACACATTATTTTGTAACACATCTTCTGCACTAACCAAGATTTATCTTTACATTATAGGTGTGCTGCTGCAGCTTAGTATGTCTTGTCAAGGTACGTAATAAGAAATCACAAAATAAATACTAACAGTATTTGATCTCTTGCTAAAATGGAGATTGCTGCTGAAGATTGACTGAAAGTCACAAGGAGAAAGTAATACGAAGCTGAGGGCCAGCAGAAACGAAGTAACGCTGTTCTAAGGAAAATAATTAATTAACTCATATAAACACAACAAAATGATGTGTTCTAAACATACCTTTTGTGTGCTAACAAGCATACTTGCTTAGCAAGTTAGATCTAAGTATCATAGGTGGATCTGGGGGAGGGGGGCTGAGGGGGCTGCACCCCCTCCCCTTTGGCAGACCTGATTTTTTTGGTATTGGCATAAAGTAAATACTACATGTTGGCACATGCAAATATATAGTCTAAAGGCCGATTTCCATTCAGTGCTTTTTGTCGAGCGCGCGACTTTTTGCGATCGATTTTCTGACTGAGCATGCGTACAAGGATTTTTCTGACAACCGTCTTCGAGCGCGCGATCTCAAAAAAAAGTAAAAG
>JANCMA020233763.1:0-12866 GCA_024336925.2 Zoanthus solanderi | reverse complement strand
GGTGGTCCGGCCGGGAATCGAACCCGAGACCTCCCGCACAGCAGACTGGTGCCTTACCAACTGGGCTAACCAGGCGGCGGTAAATTATTTCGTTTTTTATTTATTCGTTTCGTAGTATTTCGTTTTCCCAATATATATTACTCATGTTTATGTGAAGAGTTCCTTATAACCTCATGAAGATCGGTGTGTCCGATCGAAATATAGTAACGAAAATTCAATATCGTTGTTTGTCAACTTTTCTTATACTTATTTTATAACTATATACAAAGCGCGAATGTATAATTACTTGAATTTCTTTCATGAAACTGTAACTTCTCACATCTTGCAGACAGAGCCAACCATATTGCTCACGTCATTTTCGTGCTGCATAGCGCAATGAAAACACACTTGTAGACCAATCAAAACGCACGTACTATATATAAAAATTATTTTATAAACTGTGATAAAACACTTCGGGGATTTAAGAACACTCAAGAAATGTAAAAAATAAAAAAAAACACTCGTCTTTCTACACACGATTAAAGCTTTTTTATGTATTAACACTTCAGGTATTTGAAAACACTCGTCTTTCTGCACACGGTTAAAACTTCTTTATTTATAACAAGACGCACAGTGGTGCGATTGCTCGGGCTACTGAATGCCCAGCTCTGATCAGTAGCTAGTCTGATAAACATAATGGTAAAAAAGAGTAGATGGAAAACTGACACCATAACAGACCTCGTGTTAAAAGATTTCAAACAACTACTGAGAATGTTTCTGAGGAATAAAATACTTTCTGGAACCCTTCTTTGTCAAACTTTGTTTTGACTGAGAACACTTGATGTTGTGAATCATTTTGGTTTGTGAGGGCACCCAGCGCACCCCCTCCCCTGGCTATCTGGGAAAAAAGATATTATCAAAGAGCAAAAAAAATGTGGACTGCATACTTTATTTACTTTCGAAACTATTAGCACTTTCATGGTTCATATCCTGCGTAAATACATAATATGCGTGCAGTAAGAAATTTGTTGCTATTTCCAATATTCCGAGATAGTTTTGTATTGTCAAAAACAAAAACAAATTGTATTTATTGAATTGCATTTGAAACGAGGGTGATACTTTGAAAATGATTCTTGAAAAGCTATCATGGCAATTTATTTGTTAGTTTTCGTCGGCGGTCAAAATTCATCACAGTTCAGTGAGCGCACTGCATTGATCTGTCACCGTATGCTTTCAACCGAAACTTTGTGAAAATACGATCAAAATAATCGTTGATAGCGCTCCATAAAAGATCTAAGATAAAATATGATTTCATAAGTTCTTCACAATTTTAAATGATTTCGCATTCCGTGTTCAAAAAATATGTATAATTATTTGTTGAGGTGTAATTTCCGATGATGTTAATTACCACTTACTAGTAGTAACTGCTAAGCTTTTTCAAATATAAAACATGCAATCGTTTTCGAATTTCTTTATTGACGTTAAGAAAATTGTTAAACAAGAAGACAAGACAGCGATCAACATACTCTTTAAATATACAACATTGTCAAATTATCTTTTGCCTTTGGCTCTAAGTCTAAACAACTATTCAGATTTCAGTATGGTAAAATAATAGTACATACATAATAAACTTGTCTTGATAGCCATAAAAAAAAGTCGAGTCCTTCAATCTTTGAAAACTTCCTAGAATCACTTGATCATGAGTTTCATAGGGGAACCTTCAAAGAAGTTTGCGTTGGTTTGCGAATCAACCCGTTTCGAAAATAATGCCGCTCGGCAAACAACCAGTGCTGTTGTATTTAGTTTGAGCATCTTGACAAGAAATTAGTTTGAAATCTTTGGGCACAAACGACAATGTCATCACTTTTTTTCATCAAATCTGCCCAACCGAACTAAACTCCACAGACTATATTTTGCATACAAGTAGCCGTCTCAGCTATGAATGTGTCAAAAACTCTTACAGCCTCGTTTACGCGATAGCTCTACCTAATGGACTTCTGGGTAATTCCAAAACGCGAAAGATAGAGAGATAGACTAAAAGGTAAACCAAGACTCGGGCCCCTTACGGGTATGGTGTTCCATTTCCGCCAAAATCAATCTTGCAACCGGACATCCAACGTTAGCGAACAACATTTGATTTTGTTATGCAAACAGTAATCGTGGGCAATTCAACTTTTAACTTTTTGACTAAATAAGCAACATCGTGAAGCACTTTTCATGGTTAGAGTTTAATTTTAATCTTTGCCCAGCAAGTGCCAAGTTTGTACATATGAATTGGACAGAAGACAACAAAGGGTTTTCGACAAGTTAAGTTTTGATTTTTATAGTGTCAATTAAAAGATGGACTACAAACCACAAATATACAAATGGATTTAATTTACAAAAATAAATGCCCTGACATTCGAACATCAGTAATAATCAATCGTAACTTTGTCTTCTCAGATTCGAACTCGTAATGTTGAATTTTGATTGTTGTGCTGCGCAATGTTGAATGTTGTGTCTTCTGACATGTCCCAAATCTGCCAAAAATTATGGCTTTATTTCAATAAAATGAGCCTGGGTACGAGGTTTGCTCGACAATTGAACATGCAATGACGTCCTTCTTGAGATCCCATAATTTTTGGCGGATTTGGGACACGTCAGAAGACACAACATTCAACATTGTGAATCAACATTCAACATTACGAGTTCGAACTTGAGAAGACAAAATCGAAGTGTACAAGGTTATGATTGATTATTACTAATGTTTGAATGTTAGCGTATTTAAATTAAATTCATTTGTAACTTGGCACTTGCTGGACAAAGATTAAAATTAAACTCTAACAATAAAAAGTGATTCGCAATGTTGCTTATTTAGTCAAAAAGTTAAAAGTTGAATTACCCACGATTATTGTTTGCATAACAAAATCAAATGTTGTTCGCTGTTATTGGATGGCCGGCTGCACGAATGAATTTTGGCGGAAATGGAACACCATACTGGACGCCTACTGCAGTCTTTATGGGCTGCGGGCGCCCGTTGTATCGGTCGAACCTATTAATTATATATAATAATATCATTATCATTTTATAAAAAAATGTAAATATACAATAAAGTTTGTAGCAATCGGTGTTAATTGCGTTCGACGAAGGAGAAGGCATTCTAATCGCATGTTGTTCACTTATTTTAAAAGTTCACATCCTTAGCCTCAAGTGAATAACAGGTTTTGCCCGCTGTTTAATTCAGGTTAGTTACTTTTGCTGAGTGCATTATTGGAAATTCTTGTTCATTGTGTCGCCCGCGCGAGTGTGTATTTGTAAACAAAACACAAACTGAAAGGCACCAACTTTTTTAAAATATGTATTCAATCTGAGTTCAATGTATTGCAAGGTGCGACACATGGGTTTATAACGAACTTGAAGAAAGAATTTGATCAAACAAAAATCTTTAAATTAGATTAATGCATAATTGAAATGGCTTGAGTTCAAAAAGAATAAGACAGATATTACAAAATGCTGTACCTGAAAAAAGATTAAAAAATAGAACTTCTAAAAATTAACGACTGAGAAGATAATTTTCAGGAGCAAGTAGGAAGTATTCAACGAAATTTGTCAAAAGCTGAACCTTAAACCGTAAAAGAAATTTAACCAATTACCTTTTTTTAGAATTCATCAGCAATCCTTTGGGAAGTAAGTTTAATATTTTAAGGAAGGATTAGAAGAGCTCGACCGATATTTGAAGTATTCCTCACATCGGCATCTTGTCAAAAAAGTCAGGAATCTGCATATTTTCGTTTCCAAGTGTTCGCCACCATAAAACAAACGAATTTCAATAATTGTAAGTCCGGTATCAGTCAGTAAATCTGGCAAAGGGTTGAATTCTATTTTAAAGTGGTCCATTACCTTTGACAAATATTTTTACCAATATCAACTTTTTAAGTATTTTCTGCAACTTTGCAATTGTTCGTCACGACACAAGGTTAACACACGTAAGCATTGAGTCTGTTGTTGAATACACAAATCAAAATGATGTTTAATGAGCTTTTACTTCACTCTTCAGCGAAAGGTAACATTGATCAGATTATACAATCAAGTTAACTAATTTATCTCTGTGGTGTAGAACTAACAAACATTCACTCAACATAAACAAAAAACAAATTTTATTATATTTACTAATAAGGAACAAGTTGACAATAACTTGATAAACATTAAAATAGACAGTGAAAAAATTACCAGAGTATGAGAACTAAATTTCTATGACTCATGATAGATGAGCATTTAACACGGAAACCGCAAATTAAACACATTTCAGGAATATCAAGAAATACTGGAATCATTAATAAACTAAAACTCTGTCTTCCTAAACATGCTCTAAAACCATTATACTAGTCGATGATTTACCCACATCTTTATTATGGAAATATTGTTTAGGGAAATACTTACAAATCAAGTATAAACAGACTGCAGATTTTGCAAAAAAAAAAAACCTATAAGAATAACTACAAATTCAGATATCTAACCAATACATTAAACCTGTTTGAACGTGAAAAAATACTTACATTCAAATAAACATTTTAGAAACCTCATTGTAAGTCCTTACAATGCAAGAAAATTATGCTCCGAAATCTGAGCCTCGTGATTCTTATTAAATGGATAAAACAAAGTGTGTATTTCGTGATTGCTTGTATTCATTAGCAACTGAAATGTTAAATTTCGTACATCGTCATCAAGAAAAATGAATTAAAGTATTTTAAAACAACAAAATATTCTTTAATAAACTTAAAATAATTTAAAATAATGATACAAAGTATTTTGTGTTTCGGGCCTACTGGATGGTGCAATACCCGGCTAAATCTCATTCGACTATCATGAGATTTGCCGCTGTCAGATCCTTAGACATCACACTGAAAAAAAAAGGAAAGAAAGCAACATAGTAATGGCTAATGCTCAATAAACTTGAAATCATTATTAACAATGTTCATATGCAAACATTTTTTGTTTCGGGACTGCTTGATGGTGCAATACAACTAAATATTATTGGCCTACCGCAAGATTTGCCAGCACAAAAACAAGAAAATAAAGCAACATAGTCTGTAATGCTCAATAAACTTAAAATCAATAACTATAATGTCTATATCAAAAGATAAAATAAATCGCTTACTGGCAACAAGAAAAAGTTTTTGCAACATTTACGACGTTGCGGCCGTAGTTTAAGGCCTTCATGAGGTTACTGATTGTCACGTGACCTAACTTGGTCACGTGACAGGCGGCGAGGAATTTGACTGAGGGCCCGGTCCCAGGTGGACGAAAGGTTATACCGTAGGCCTCCCTTGCGGTTGAGAGAGGGCTTTTCCACCCTCTCCCATATAGCTTCTTTTATGCCCCTTCGCACCCAGTCCTCCTCCCGGTCTAAGATTACCACATCGTCCGTGTTGAATGTGTGACCGGTCTCTAAATGGTGTAGATATACCGCCGAGTTCTGGGCCCGGGAACTGTTGTTGGGGTGTTGATGTTGTCTCATCCGGGCTTTGAGTGACTGGGTGGTCTCACCAACATAGGTCTCATTACATTGACCTGAACTGCAGGGAATCCCATAAACAAGATTTAAATTTTTCTCCCTTGGAGTTCTGTCCATTGGCCTGACCAGCTTATCCCGCAGTTTTTCTATGGGCTTAAAGATCGTATTTATTGAGTGGGTTTTGAGAGAGTTTATTATTCTCTCCGAGACCCCAGCCACATACGGGATCATGACCGAGACTCCAACCGTCCTTCTATGTTCCGTTGTACCTGCTTCTGGTTCCGGTTGCGGTCGTTTTTTAGAGGCTTTTCGGAAGGCTTAACCAGGGTACCCACATTTTCTTCGCCGCCTGTCATGTGACCAAGTTAGGTCACGTGACAATCAGTAACTTCATGAAGGCCGTAGATTACGGCCGAAACGCCGTAAACGTTGCAAATTTTTTTTCTTATTTCCAGTAAGCGAATTATTTTATTTTATAACATTTTATACACTGGATGGATAAACATCTTCTTTATCATATAATGTCTATAATGCGAAGTATTTTGTGTTTCGAGCCTGCTGGATGGTGCAATACTACTAAATATTATTCGACTATCATGAGATTTGCAGCTGTCAGATCCTTCAACATCACAAAAACAAGAAAATAAATCAGAATTTTAAATGACATCAGGCCGTGGGAATCCTAAGTAAGATTTCCCAAAATACATTTCTGTTTTTTGTTTTTTTTATGTTAATAAGGCCACTTAAAAATTGAAGTTTTGTTTTTGTGATTGTCTTTTGAATTAGCGAAAAAGCAAACGACAAGCTGGCGACTTTTCTATTTATTTTATTGTTGTTATTATTATTATTATTATTATTATTATTATTATTATTATTATTATTATATTACTATTACTATCATTAGTGTCATCGAATCACAGTAGTTTACTGGCGAGTCTAGAGTGAGCAGCAACAAGCCACCTTAGCCTTCTAGAACTCTTCTCAGAATTCTGGCTGATGCTAATAGCACATATTTCTGCATTGTGTGGGTATTCAGCCCCACGTGAATATCCTACAGGTACTTTTCCAATTTATCTGTGAATATTCCTAGAACCCCCAACAGGAGTAGTGGTAACTCTCTTCATGTGCCAAAGGGCTTTGATCTCTTTTTCTAGGTCTCGATACTTGTTCACTTTCTCCTCTTCTTTCATTATTATCATTATTTTTGTTTTTAAGCTTTGTGTTTCATGCACGAGCTTGTTGCATTTTGTTGTTTAGCATGTGTGGCGATTTATTGGCGTCTAACGGTTTCCTTACTTTACAAATGTTGTTCAGTTATTGTGCTCACTTAGTGGGTGGCTCCAATAACCTGCATTGTTCTTCAATTCATAGACAAGATGTGTAGTAGCTATAGGTCCTTATACTACACGCTGTTTTTATAAGAACAACTTTATAAGAACTATGAGGCTCCGATTGGCCAAAAATTAACAATTTAAGAACAAGTTCAGGTTGAAACTGAAAAAAATTGAAAACGTTTCCAGTTGAAACTTAACTGAATCTTGTAATTTACATTCGCAATGTGGACCGTAAAAACACAGAAGCACCGTTTCCCATTTATTATTATGTCTGCTATTGTCCCAAATGATACACGTATTCCTCAAAATCAGCATTGTTTTTGCCTTGTATTTTTGTTTTGATTTCTCATTTCAAACCGCTCACAGAAGTAGGAACAAATTAAAAACAAATTGAGGCTGAAGCAGCCAAAACATTAAGAAAAATGAGCCTCGGCATGCGCAAAAGTTACTGGTTTTTATAAAAAAAAGGTTTGTATGTAAATGTTGCTAATACTTAAAGCGATGGAGTACCAAGGTAAAACTTTTTTTAGGATATTCTGCAGTGTACAAATTAGAGGCTCTTTGCCTTTTTCGGGTGTGGTCTACGCACGTCCATAAATTTTGAGCTTGTTTCAACCCCACAACAATAGCAAACTTCCGATTCCAGCCTGGTTTGGGATCAGAAGTTGGTTTTCTGATGGCTGCTTTCAATTTGTACCCATCCAAAACTTCATTCGTTAACTAATAAGCCTTTCTTTCTCATAACCTTTTTTACGTAGTGTATCCTTTTAAGTCACCTCCAATTGATATTTTCCCATTTTACTCATGAATAAGAAGCTACTTTTAAAACAAGACTATCCATCTTTCTCTTCCAACCACATGGTCATATGATCGGTTACTGATTTCATTTCTTTCCTTTCCTTGGGGACACATCCCCCTCCTATCAAAATAACAGTAATTTATATTTCTATAGCAGCAAGTCTCTTTCTCATTTTTCATGGATTCAATTTATAAACTTGCAAGAACCGGCACGAGTAAGGCTACTGGGTAGCCTCTTGTTCTTTTGTGTTCTAATATAGCGTATAAGTATCACGTGACGTTGACCTTCATTAACCAAAATAAAGGAGCGTATTGTAGGGGTTTAACTGATATTGCTATCCCTGCCATTGGTAAAGAAATCAAGATTGTAACACAGTAGTTTTGGCTCTTATTTGTTCACTTCTAAAGAACCTGATAACATGGTTCATTCAGTTGCTTGTTGGTTAGTTTGAAAACATTTTGATTCCAAGCTTAAAAGTCTGCCACCCCCAATTCCTTTACTTTTATGAAAGCTCCCATTTTTGTATCAGTGGTGGCATTTGTGAGGTACTTCAATAGAACAGCCCCACCTTTTTAAACATGTTAACCTGTTAGTGAAAGTGGTGACACAGATATATAAAAACTTGGGGAGGGAGGGAGCACTCACCTAGCAATGCAGGGATTGGCATAGGTGATCCCATCAGAGCCGCAAACAGGCATGTGATTTGGTTTACACCCACAAGGCATTCCCTCATGAAGGTTATTCAGATCCTGGCTAGAATTGCCGTATACAAACTGGTATCTCTTGGACCTGGCTGTGATTATAAAAAACGTAACAGGTGATGTTCAATGTTTGAAAAGCACATCATTTTTACCCTCTAACATCTTGAATTCTACACTATTTTCTAATCTTGCTGAAAGCTAAGTCAGCCTTTATTAGCACAGTTACTGTCACATTAGCAGGATTTTAAATTAGACTTAAAGCTTGTGTGCTAGTCAACCTAATTACAGTGATGCAGCTATACAAAGGTTGAACTGAAAGCATATAAAGGCGCCTCTGGCAGCCACTAAACAATCCATGCATTGGAGCACAGCACCATAGCCAGTTGGTAATAGCTGTGAATCAATTTTGAGGAGGGAAGAAAACCGGAGTGCCCAGAGAAAAACCCTTGGAGTCAGTTTGAGATTGAAAATTAACTTGCCTCTCACATTATGGTCCAGGCTGGAATCAAACCCTAGTTACAGTGGTGGGAGGCACAATTAATGCTAACCACTGCACTACCCTGACACTCCTCAACACATCTTTCTTTTTCCAGTTGCCCGCGTAGGCTGAGCACAAATTTTATCCTAGGGCTGACTCAGATTCAAACCCCAAAAGGGGTTGCCGAGTTAAGTTCCAAGAAAATGGGCAAAGACTAATTTTGACAAGTTAAAATTGAAAATCTTACTATCTTTAGTTTAGATTAAGGTACTGTTCTTCGTTAAACACTGGACCAACGCTAAAATGCTAGCTCCCTTAGGCTACTTTCAGCGATGAACAAAACTAAACATAAGTTCTTCTTGTACTAAATTAATTCTTGTTTATAGTGATTAGCTAATCTAGCATACTTAGGAGAGCAATGGAGCTGGAGGTGGAAGGTAGAAGGCCAGTAGGTAGGCCAAAGAAGACCTGAAGTAAGGTAGTGGAAGAAGACATGAGGAAGCTAAACATCACAGAAGATATGGCAGAGGATAGAAAACAGTCGAATTAACTCATATCACGTTCAAACCCAGGAGTGGGAAACTAGGGACAAAAAACAAAGATGATGATGATGATGATTAGCTAATCCCTACCTTGTTTACAGTGTCGTCTCGTGCAAATTCTCTCAGCATCAAAACATGTGCAAAAGTTACAGTCAATGTGGAACTGTGTGTTATCCTCTGTAATGTATAAGTACATTTTCTTGAAAAACTAATGTGAAACTTTCAATAACTTAAGCCTTAATAAAACAATTTTTTAAGCTGCAAAAACATTCAAAAGATGTTAATTTGTTGCATAATTATAAAAAAACTTAACTAAAATGTATTTCTGGATTACCAAACAACAGTAAGACTAACGTTGCCCGTTAGTTACTGTATTTACGTTTTACAGAATATAATCTAAAATTAAACTAACAAGTTTGTCACATTTCTATGAAGAACTTCATACTTAATTCTTCCTTCGTCAATTTCTGTTCGGTTGGCGAATGAGCTACAATCCTGGAAAAAAGACTGGGGACAGTTGACCATTTTCACTGCACTTTATGCAAGGTTTCAACTATTAACAAAATGTAAGGCTCCAATAGTATCTCAAGAAATCAATTTCCCCTCCCCCCTCTATGATGCTGAAATAACTTTAAAAATTTTGTAACACTGAAAGTGGGAGAGGATGGGGGCATAGTTGTTGTCCTAGTTAAACTAAAATCAATGAAGTGTCTTGAACATTTTGTCCAGGATTGTAGATACTTGGCATCAACTCAGATTTATCAGCTATGGTTCTTATGGCTTATGTTGAAATATTAGTAGCACAACTGTGTTTATTCTAACTGAAAGAAAAGTTCGGTTTCAAAGAGACCTTTTGTAGGACTTGGTCAAGTCGTACTGGATTCCAAAAGAACGTGGGTATAAAAAATTTTGCTGATAAAACGAACATAAAAAAGGGATAGAAAAACAGACAGACTGACAGACAGACAGACAGACAGACAGACAGACAGACAGACAGACAGACAGACAGACAGACAGACAGACAAAACAAACACTAGGATTAAGAATATAAAAATATGAATACATTGTTACAGTTGTTAGTCCTTAAGCACAATAAAGGTCATAGAAACCAATCCAGGCTTTGTTATTAGCAAACGTTTCCAAGAAAATATCACATTCTTTTCATTGTTTTATATATTATTTTATCATCAGATTTCTTCCATGAGCTTATTAAGAACGTACTGTACCTCTGTACTGACGATTGACATAGCAGTCTTTACTTTGAACACATTCGAGATTTTTGCATCTTGTAAGCTTGCCAAGTTCATCACAGTAGCATGCCTGAAAACAACCATGTTTTCCTCCAACAAGAATCTGAAAAGATAAAAAAAATTCTCAAACCCTCTTACACCAAACCTTAATCTTCTTTTCTCCTAGCTTGCATGATATTTGAATTAATTCAATGAAACACTTCCACTGTTTTTCATCACCTTTTCTAAGCAATAATTGTGGTTGTTAATATTTGAATAGCTGACGAAACGTCAGCTTTTTGCACTGCTCAAGACAATGATAAACAATACAGGAGAAATTGAACCTTTTTATGAAACTAAACATTTTTATCAAGGTATACGTATACTATCATCGTGAATACAAATTAAAGGCATAAGCTGGAGGTTATAATTTTACTTCAGATAGTGTAAAGATGATAAAGGTCAGCAATAGGACAATACAAATTATATCTTGCACATATTCGCCAACAACAAATCCAAAGGGCTACAAAAGATAAAACATTTCAGATAGTACAGTCTGGCAAAATTCTAGGTTGGTCAGGCAAGGACAAACTTTGTCAAGAATTCATGGTTATTAGTGCAGATCCAGAAATTTGCCATGGATAGTTTCAGTAAAGGGGGTCCAAAGATTGTGTTCCCAGAAAAATTTTAGAAAAATTGTGTTCCCTAATACCATACCAAAAACTGAGGTCTTACAGCATGACAAGGATTTTCAAGCATCTGTACATCTCAATAGTTGTATTTAAAAGATGCATAGATTTAACAATTTCGTATTTTTTTCTGTGGTAAATAATAGCAAAATGATTTATTTATCAGAGCCTTGAAAAACTGCAGTTTTGATCTACATGACTGAATTAAAAAGTCACCCAGATACACGAAACTACCCAAATTCAACCTGGAACTGTGCCAGTTGTTGTGAAGACATTTAAAAATGTTTGAGATTAATGGGCTATTTGCATGAATGCATCAAATACTGTAACCACTAGAATGTTTTGCCGATTTTCTTTTGTCAAACAACCAGTGACATTAGTTTTGTTCTACTAGCCTCAAGAGGGAATAAAAATTTAAACGAAAAGAAAAATTCGTAGTGCATTCTGGGATTTGTAGTAACATAACATCATCATACAAATATCCTATTTTCTACTGAAAAGATTAAAGCTCATTCATGCTCGTTTATTCATTCATCAATTTGTAACACTAATAACAATTGAATGCTGGAAAATTTTCCATTAAGAATAATTACCCTAAACACGCAAGAAGAATCTTCCATCTTAACAAAGAACCCTGAAGGAGAATTGAAACTTACTCTGGCATTTTCTTCCATTCTATCAGAGAACACTGACAGAGAATTACTTCTTACCCTGGCATATTCTCCCATCCTAACATAGAACCCTGATGCATCTCCAAGAGGGCAACCTGTGAGAAAGAAGAAGAAACTAGAATACTTAACAAAACATGATAAATTCTACAATAGACCAGTTTTCATTCTTAGTTGCTGCAGATTCCTTTTGCACAATGTTAGCCTCGTTTTGTTGTTAAATATTCAAAAATATTAGTGCAAGAGAGCGAGAGGTCACATCTTCAACAATACACGCAGTTGTAAGAAGTGTAAAACTACATTATTGGCATTTAGGAATATTATTTTAATTTCATGCCGAGACTAACACTGTGCAAAAGGAATCTGCAGTCATTTAAATCAGCGGCAACTAGGAATGCGAAACTGGTCTATTAATAAGAACATAAAACAAATTACTATTTTACTGAAAAACGTATAGTCATTAGTAGTATTGCTTACCCTGATGCTACAATGAGGGCAAAGAGAGTGTCTGACACTGCTTAGAAAAGGCAAAGTATCTTTTTGACAGCTACTAGCAGGAAAGATTTTCTTTAAGCTCCAAACAGTAAACAAAAACCCTCTGCCTCTCAGAGGCTCTATTACACCTTTACAAACAGTAAAACAAGAAAGCTTGGTCTCTAGGCTCTAATACACCTTTATCATAGGTACTGCAAAGAACATGAAGCTCAGAAAGCCAGGCAGAGTTTTTAATAAGTTCTAGGGAAGGTGGTGAAAGTTGAGAAATAGGCAGTGAATGAGCTGATAATTTATTTCACATTTTATTTGCATGGTCTGAGTAATTTAGCTCCTAAAGAAAGCAGCAATTTTTTTTCAAGTAGGTGGCAAAATTCGCCAGCCGCTGCCTTTTATTGAAAACACTGGGGTACCTCATCCTCGACTCACTCTAACCTCTCCTAAACCTACAGCTAAACCTT